>CALSCQ010002033.1:0-47937 GCA_943704525.1 Pigoraptor vietnamica | reverse complement strand
GGGGGGGGAGTTGAGCAACAGCTTCTGAACATCTGCGCACTCACACACTATACAGAAATCCGCTTACGTTTGTCGCAGTTCGGCCCCCAAACATTCGGGTTGGCGCAACGAGCGCAGGTGCCGTTCGACGACGTGCTCGTGTCACACACGCCATACGTAGTGTTGCATGTACAGGCTGCACCGGAAAGGACGTAAATGGGCACAGAGGACAAACAGAAAAATTTGTAGGCGCGCTGTGTGCGTGCGTTCGTGCGTGCGTGTGCGTGTGTGTGTGTGCGTGTGGGGATATGTGTGTGCGCGTGTCATGCATGAAGAGTTCGGCACTGCCGGAACTGATGCTCACGCTTGTCGCAAAGCGGCCCGGCGAACCCTGGCTGGCATCCGATCGTCGCGTTGCACTGTCCATCGCCTAAAAGGCCCTCGTTGCACGTGCCAAACTTGCACAAGCACGCTGGAGTGTACAAGAGGGTAACCGAGAGGGATAGGGGGCAAACACACGTTAGAAATGGCGCCACACATATGTGTAAGTGGTCACACAGGGCATTTTCGAAAAGAATAGCACACATGAGAGTGAGAGAGTTTCGCCCGCACCAGCGCGCACTCTCACGCACCCGTGCAGTTGGCGCCAAAGAACCCCGGGTCGCAGCCGTAGTTGTCGCCGATGCGGCACGTGCCATACTGCGACGACTGGTCGCACGTGCCCCTCTGGCAGCCGCACTCTGCAAGGGGAGTCGTCACGACGTCGATTGCGGAGTGCGGTGCAATTCCCAACCGAACAACACGGAAACCATCACTGCGCGCCCCATGACTCGTGCCAACTCGCTCTGCACAGAGAATACGCACTCTTCTCGCAGTTGACTCCGTAATTTCCCGCAGCGCACGACCCGCGCGCACAAGTTCCGTCTCCCGATAGACCAGACTGGCAGGTGCCCCCGTGCGAGCACGTGCAGCCTGCGCGTGGCACGCAGACGTGCATCATGAACACACAGAGCAAAGAGAATACATAAAAGCAAAAGAAACTCGAGCACTAATGCACGTGCAATCTGGGTGAGGAGGACGCCATGATGACGGCACGAATGACACGTCGCCATTTCGCTTTCCGCCCACTCACTCATGTTGCAGTAGGTTCCAAAGTGGTCGGCATCGCAATACGTGCACATCCCGTCGCTCTGTTGTGGCGAGCCGTTGACGCACGGCGCATCTGTGTGCGGGTACGTGCACAGGCGCACCAGCGACGGGACATGAGTACTCGCACCCGAAGAAGACGGAACGCTAAAGTCGACATGCGGCAAATTGACAAGACAGGTGGCATGAGGTGCGGTCACAGCTTCCAGGTCACCCACCAAGCGAGCACGTCGGTCCATAGTATCGCCCAACGCACGACACGCAAAGGCCTGTGCCGTTTTCGATACGATTGTCGCACACGCCGTTCACGCACGTGCAAGGCTCTGGGCACGTGGACGCGGTGGTAGTCGACATTGAGATAGGTTTGTAGCGCAATGCAAGCACTGACAAACAAATGTTCGCATGCTGACCCCTCCATCCCTCCCCCTTCCTATCTTTTGTATGGAAACGAAAGCGAGAAAGAGCAGGAAAACACCCACTGCTGCAGTTTGTGCCATAGAAAGTGGGAAGGCAGGCAGTACGACACCCCGTCTTGGGGTCGTAGTTCTGGTACGGGGACTGGCAGGTGAGGCTGCGGAAGAAATAGAAACAAGAACCCGTCAACAAGAACCCGTCAGCAGTGACGCACTGTGTGTGTGTGTGTGTGTGTGTGTGTGTGTGTGTGTGTGTGTGTGTGTGTGTGTGTGTGTGTGTGTGTGTGTGTGTGTGTGTGTGTGTGTGTGTGTGTGTGTGTTAATGGAGTGAACGCAAGGGAGGGCAACAAGATTTGCTACACACCATTCGCCAGTGCCGCCTGTGTTGTCGTTGCAAACGCACGACGGCGATGCACACTCTGGGAGCGATTGACGCATCAGTTAGTAATCAATGCACACACACACACACACACAACACACACACGCACACACGCACGACCCCCCCCCCCCCCCCCCCCCCCCCCCTTCCCAACACACAACACACACAGCACCGAGGCAGATCACTTCGACCCACTCTGGTCACAGTTAGGCCCGTAATAGCGTGGCTCGCACGAGTTGGTTACGCACTGGCCCGTTGTCCTGTCGCACGCTCCCTTGACGCACGTGCACACTGGATAATTGAGGTGAGTATCAGTGTACTTGACAGTATAATCGCACACAAGCATGCATGCACACACACACGCACGCGCGCACACACTCACCCTTTTCGCAGTATGTCCCGTAGAAACCCTTGGTACAGTTGCCGACGCACATCCCGTCAGCCGCTGGCGAAACGCCGCCGTTACAGACACCGTTCTTACAGAGGCACGCTGCGATATTTTTTTTTTTTTTTTTTTTTTTTTTTTTGCAGTCAGCGGGAGCAGTAGTTGAATCCGAAACTTTTTCCAAGTCAGCAAGTAGTCATCGAATCAAAGCCGCACACATATGAAAGCCGCACACATACATATTCTAAGAATAGCGGGCGAACCCAAAACAATCCGACTCACCTTTGTCGCAGTTCGGTCCATAATATCCGGCGGCACAGGCCGAGCACTTGCCGTCGCCGGAGAGGCCCGTCTTGCACGTTCCATTCACACAGGTGCAGGCTGGATAACATAAAAGCGCGACACCTTCAAGTCAGAGTGTGCCACACAATGTGCAGCCTAATGGATAGGATGAACTGGCAAAATATGAATCAGAGTGTGCCGTGCAACGTGCTATGCGCCGCTGTAACAGCTGTAGAGGCATCGCCATCATTCGTAGACGGAGAAGAAGGGCAAGGGGACAATGGCGTACATAAAAAAGGACGGGTATATGAGTGGGTTGTAATAGATGAGCGGCAAGGTAGGCAGTGTGCAAACTACCCACACATCGCCCGCACTCACCCATGCACTGCGAGCCAAAGTAATTGCCAGTGTTGCAACTGGTGCAATTGCCGTTGCCGCTTATGCCGCTGGAGCACTTGCCGTTCTGGCACTTGCACGCTGGAGAATGAAGTGGATGAGTATGTGCCCGCTATGTGGCAGGGACGGTACAGAACAGGCTTCATGACCACTTGTGCGACGTGTTGCGTGGGCACTAGTGTCTGTGTGTTGGCCTGTGGCGTGCATGTGTGTATGTACGTGTGTGATTTTTTGATTCTCATCAATGCATGTGTGTACAGCTCGTGCTTGCGCGAGCGTCGTGTGTGTTCGTGTGTACGCCAACTTGCTTACTGGGCAAACGGAGCAGCGCCTTTGCTCACTTACCACTGCACATGCTGCCGTAGAAGCCGGCGTTGCAGTCGTTGCACTTCACCGCAGACGAGAAGTTGCCGACGCAGTCGCACAGGCCCGTGTTGGCGTTGCACTTTCCGCCGTTGCCGCAAGTGAAGCTGGAGCAATAAACGGAGCAATCGTCGCCGTAATAGTTGGTGCTGCACTTGACGCTGTAGCCTGCGGGACATCGCGAAGGGGTCGAACATGGTCAGCCCTTGGAGGTTGTGCTGAGCGCATGCGTGCGCGTGCGTGCAAACCCACGTACCCCACACAAAGGACGTCCACGTGTTCTCTTGCGTGCTGTAGACGATTTTGCCGTTCGTATTGGACATCGAACTTATGCTGCGCACAGTGTCCGTGATCGAGTCACCCGCACCCAGGCCGATATCGCTGTCGAACAGTTCGATGCTCACGTCGTAGGTGATATCCTGCACCCGGAAACGGATTTGTAAGAAAGGAGACCCTTTGCATTTGTGTGTGTGTGTGTGTGTTGTGTGGGTGTATGTGTGTGTTGTGTATGTGGGTGTGGGTGTATGCATATGTGTGTTTCTCGCCCATCTCGCTCACGTTCTCTACCTGTGTGCGCGTGTGTGTTTGTATCTGTGTCTATGTCTGCTTGTGCGTGCGTGCGTGCGTGTTGAGCTGACAATGTCAATATACTTGAACTCCAGGCTCACCTTAATAGAACCAAAGAACGTTCGCTGGGCGGAAAATATGTTGTCGTCATCCGACAGGTCGAACGTGTTGCCCCCAAGAACTTTGCTCGTGAACAGGTATTGATTTGACGAAAACAGACCCTGGTCTGGGTCGTAACACCTCGTGTTCTGCGCGTACACAGTCGCTCGTGTAAGGATGCGCCGCAATGCACGCACGACAACGCCTCAATTGGTACAGTCCCTCACCTTGCGGTCGTAGTTGAGGCACATTTTCACGTATGTGTCACACTGGTCGATGCCAGTGCAGATGCACGGCCACACACCGAGGTAGCAGAGGTTGTCACAGCAGCCGCCCGTCTTGGTGTGCCCATTCTCGTTCGTCACGCTCTTAAAGTACACAGTGATGGTGCCATCCGCGCGTGCCTGGACACAACGCAAAGTGAGCGCAAATGACTTTGGGTTTTTGCAAAGTTTTGGGTATGATAGCACGTGTGTCTATGTGTGCACGTGTGCGCGCACCCGTAATCATACATCAACTCACATTTGATATACAGTAGGCGGAAAGTGCTGCGAGGGCGACGACAGTCCACGCAGCAAGTCGTTGCGCCGCCATTTTGAATGACCACAGCGACGAGCGTCTGTCGCGTCCAAAACAGTGTCCCCCCTCCACACACACACACACACACACACTCTCACACACACACACACACACTCACGCGCGCAGGCAAGACAGACTATGGGCGCAGAGACAACCGACACAGCTCCCTTTCATGGACAAAAACACGAGTGCGCTATTCGAAGTGGCGTTTACGGCATTGCCCACAACACACACACACACACACACACACACACAAACGAGGACGCGCGGAACCTTCCTCCGCGCGAATTAAGCCGCATGCCCATTTGCGGAAATGCCGCGCCCATTGACACCCAAACGAGGGTAACCCTCACCATGCACTCCACTCCACTGCCCACTGAACCAAAACACAGACTGCGCGGACGAACCTAACTCGCTGACAGCGCCACACTAACGCAAATCTCAAACCGATCTCCCTTCCCCACGGAACGAAAACACAGACGACCCAAAGTGTGGCTAATGTCAGACAAACTCGCTTGCAGCAAAACTTTCGCGTAACTCTCCAAACCGATTTTTATGTGTGCATATTTACAACAGGCACCAGAGATCGCAGGCCATCACACGACTGCCGGCACGTCAACCGGGCCCGCCGAGGAAGATCCCTCGATGCCCTCCGCCTTCTTCTTGGTGGGCGCCTCGTCCTCGCTCGACATATCCGAAACGAGCTCCTCCTCGGTCGAACTGCCGTCCCGTGTCGGCTTGATGTTGCTGACGTCCGGTATCAGCGACTTGGAGTTGCGGCGCACGGGCCGCTTCGGAATCTGCACCGCTCCCATAGCGCCGTTCGCGAGAGGCACCAGTGCGACCCCGGAGCCAGACCGCGACAGCTGGCCCATCTTCGCCACGTCCATGGCCGCCATGCTACTGCTGCGCGCACGTGCCCCCCGCGCGCGTATGGACGGTGGTACAGCGACCGCTGCAGTGGGAAGAACGGCCACTGGGACGGCACCCTCAAGGACGTTCGTCCCCGACGACTGGCGAGATCGAATCAGCGGTGCGCCGCCCCGGACCGAGTTGGATCGCTTAAGACTTGGCACAGCTGCAGCCACTGCCTCAGCCACTGCCTCGGCCGCCGTCTCCTCGTCCATCGAAGTGCGACGGCGCATGACTTGTGCGCCGGATCCTGTTGAGACAGACTGCCCGCGTTTGCGGCCGAACCCCGCGCTGCTCGACTTCATCAGCGTCTTGCGCAGCAGCGGAGAGGGCACGTCGTCCTCCACAGGGTGCGCCACGGGATGTGGCACGGGGACGGGCGCGACAATCGGCACGACTGGCACGACGGGTACGACGACAGGGCCGGCCTCGGTGAAGGCGACGAGTCCCGGCGTCGGCTGGCTCGCACCCGTGGGTGAACCGGGGACGGGTGGCCCCTTCGCGAGGGAAACGGCGTTGGCCATCGACGAAAGCGACGTGCTGCGCCTGCGGCCGACTGGAGTCTCTCGCGCAGCCGAAGAGTTGGACGCGGCCGAGAGCGGCCTCGCCGGAACGGCCGCTATCGGCGCGGGCGGCCCGGCGGCCGGCTCACCACCCTCTTCGTCGACAGTGTTGAACAGGCTCGTTATCTGTCGGCGAAGGGGAGGCATGCCCGGAGGCGGCGTGTTGACACTCATGCTGCGGCGTCGCGAGGGCGGCGTGCCTCGCTTCGTCTGCTCTTCCGAGTCGTCGCTCTGCCGTATGAACAGAGTCCCTGGTGCCATCGTCGGCGTCGGTGGCGCGCTCGTCGATGTGACGAGCGTGAGCGGCTGCGCCGGCGCGAGCGTGGACGTACTGGCGGGCTGCGACAGCGAAAGCGGCGACGGTGGCGGCGGCGCGGCCTTCCCGAACGTCAGCGGCGCACCGGTGAGCGGCGCCGGCGTGGAGATGGTCGAGCTGCGCATGCGGCCCATTCTGCGCTGGGGCAGCGCGCGCGCACCGGCGGTCGCGTCCTCCGCCGTGACTGGACCGCCGCCCGAAGAAGCGGCCGCAGCCTTCGCCGCCTCCACAGCGGCGGCTGCCTTCGGCCGTGCTTTCTTGAATTTGTTCAGGTTGATGACGAGGTTGATGACGTCCCTCCAGCGCTTGCGGAGGCGCACCGACTTACTGTTCTTGAGCATCGACAGTCGGCGCTGCGCCTCGATCAGCATCTTCTCGGCGGCGAGGGGATAGTCCTCGAGCACTTCGTCAAAATCAACCTTGTTCAGACTGAAGAGGTCGCAGAACGTCTTTGCGCGGACGGACGCGGTGCGGCGCTCCTGGAGCAGCAGTGCGACCTCCCCAAAGTATGTGCCCTCGCCGAGCGTCGCGAATATCGTCTTGCCAGTCTCGTCCACGACCTCCACTTGGCCTAGGAAGGGAACAAGTCAGACGATTGAAGAGATGCGCATAGCGCGACGAATTTTCAATGGGACCCACAAGCAACACGGTCGGCATACAGACACAGAAGGAATAGGGGTCAAAAGACGGACTCACAGGCACACGAACACCAAACACACGCACAACTGTGTGTTCACAGCAACCGCACTACCTTTGCTGATAAAGTACATCTCGGCGCCAATCTCGTTCTTCCGGATGATATACTCGTCGGGCGAGAAGACCTCCGCCTTGAGCTTGAGCGCGAGCGAGTTGATGAAGCCGGGCTCGCAGTCCTTGAAAATGCCGACCTTCATCAGCGTCTCGTAGTTCAAAAACACGGCAATCTCGCGGCGCAGGTACATCGGGAGGTCGTCGAGGATCGTGCGCTCGTCAATGACCTGCTTGCGGTCCGCGAGGTAGTCGTAGTGCACGCGGATGCGCTCCTGGATCTCGCGCGGAATCCCGCGGTGCTTCATGTACTGCTGGAGAAGGTCCATCTTCTGCCGAAACTGCGACATGATCCTGCGCAGGAGGAAAGCGACACTGTCAGATGCATTCAACGGCAATGGTCGTCGCCGCAGAAAGAAAACAAAACAACCTTTAGCCGTTGCGCCCACAAATCTCAACAGCCAAGCGCCCCTCGACACACAACACCCATCGCCAATGCGACGCACCTGTGCATGTCCGCGAGCACCTCGCCAATGTTGCCGACAATCGTCGCAAACATGAGGAACCCGACGACCATGCAGCACAGGCCGAACGTGACCTCGAGGTCGTTCTCCGGGGCGTTCACGTTGCCCGTCCCCGTCAGCGCCGACGTGGAAAAGTAGAGGCAGTGGACGTACTGCGAAAACGCGCTCGCCGTCGCAAAGCGGGCTGGCGGCACAAAGTCGTCCTCGCCCAGTCCAACGCGTAGGCTGAGGCAGAAGTAGATGCAGGCCGTCCAATGGATGAGGAGGAACATGAGCAGCAGCAACTTCGTCAGGCGCACGAGCGCGGGGACCTTGGCCTTCATCTCGTACGCCGCAAGATAGCTGCCGAACCTGCGCCACCGCAAATAAGACGTTAGAGACGCCCACATGAAGAGAGTGGCATGAACACGTCCAAATTCTTATAACATCGTGTTGGTGAATTCTGCGCGAGGGAAGACCCACCTCGATATGCGCAAGATGCGCGCGAATCTGTCCCAGAAAGTCACATCGATTCCTGCCAAAGAAAGGGAGAGTGAGCATTACGGTGTACGATCATCCAAGAGGGAGTGCGAAATACGTCCTCCTCTCAGCCCCAGCACTGACCCCACGCATCCGCACAACGGCACGCATCCAAAGCTCCCATTTTTTTTGCACGGCGCACCTATGAGTCGAAGGATGTCGTCGAGCGGCAGCATGGAGAGAAGGTCGACCGCAAACCACTTCTTCAGATAGCCTTGCACGCACTTGTCCTTGTTGAGCACGAGGATGCCCTCGTACATGACGCCTGCGCACAGACGATCACTATCGTTGCAACATAATCGCTTGGGTGTCTCAAACAAACACACACGCACACGCACACACACACACGCACGCACGCACGCACGCACGCACACGCACACATACACACACCGCACGCACGCACGCACGCACACACACACACACATATACACACCACACGCACGCGCACACACACACACACACACACGCACACACACACACGCACACACATACACACAGCATGCAGACGCACTGTTCGGCAAGAATGAAAGGTTGGAATCAGCCCTCTCCCCACGACGCGAAAGTGAAGCGGCGCGGTCCCATACACACATCATGCGCCCTACACACTCTCACACACAGACACACGCGCGCACACACGCACACGCACTCACCCGTGTGAAAGTTGAGGTACATGTCGGCAAGGAAGAACGTGTCGCAGAGGAGGTCGATGAGAAAGAGCAGCGTCGACGACACACCGAAGGCCGACCGGAACGGCACCGTAACAGCGCAGTACTGCAGCAACAGGCACTTGAGCAAAAAAGGGGGCACAGACAGATAGACAGTCAGACACACACACACACACACACACACACACACACACACACACACACACACACACACACACACACAAGGAGCCAACACGAGCAACAGAGACGAGACCCACGATGGTGAGACAGAAGCCGACGAGGTTCCACTTGATGCGCATCGTCGAGCGCGGCTCGCACAACGCCTGCGGCGGCGATATCCGCCGGACAAACGACGAAGAAAGCGACTCGACGTGAGGCGCAAATCTCAACTGTGCGAGTTGCAGCAGTTTGAGCGCAGACGGTCGCCTCCCGAGACGACCCCGTGGGAAGTCATCCCCCCCTTGCGTCGCGGCCGCCGGCTGCTCCCCTGTCGTCTCTTTCGGAGCTCCCTTCGCGCCATCGCCGGGCGTTGCAGCAGGATCCCTCTCGCCCTCGCTCCCTTTGGTACTCTGCGATGCGGGCGCGCCATCTGCCGCAGGGGGGCGCTTCTCTGGCGTGGGCGCACTTGCAGTCTCCGCTCCGTCTGGGTTTGGCCGACCCTGGACCTCCCCATCTTTCACTGCGGGTGTGGGCGCCGTCACACCTCCGTCGAGACTCCTGCGCACACTCACGGCCTCTTGCTCCGGCGGCGCAGAGCGACCACGCAGGCGCTTGTGAACAGTGTGGCGCGAAGGGCTTTCGGCGACTTCGGTTGCTACGCGCGCGGGCGTGTCCGAAGTACCGTTGGGTGCATCCTCGTTGCCACCGACACCGGCCCCCAATGCCTTAGATTCCACGGCAGCCTCGCCGTTGTCGGCGGGCGCCATGTTGAAGGGACGGCGTGCGGTGCGCGCGCTGCCCCTCCCCGCGGGGCTGCGGCAATTTGCGCTTACGCCAGTGTTTTCGCCGACCGCATGGGGTTACAAGTGTTGTCCCGTGCAAAGTCTCAGGCACCGCGGGCGAAGAGAGAATGCGAGCGAGTGCCCCTCGCTGTCATGCGAAATGGATGCTGGAAAGAAAGGGGAAAAGGGGGGGGGAAGGGCTTTGAAATCGATGCACAGTCTGCGTTGTTTATCTTCACCCTTTGATGGACGATTCGACGTTTCACGGCCCGCGTCTGTCACTTGTGATACTAATTATAGTAAATTACTTTATATAGTATAATACAGTAAATTGTTCATATATAGATAATTTGTGATTATTATTTCTATATCGGGCTTACACGTCAATGCTATTCGTTCCGTATTGGTTCCCATTTATTAGACGCTAAGTATGGGCAATGAATTACGATCGTAAATAATAACAAAGGAGTTTTCCGATCGCACACCTCCACCCCACAACACACCGGCGCCGTATGGACATCGCCAACCCTGGCACAAACGCCGCGTTTTCCCCCTCTCAAGTCACATTCTCTTGCCACACAAAAACCCCGCTGCGTACGACGTCCCCTCTTTCGGAGCCGTCTTGAGGCGGCGTGCGATCTTTTATTCGCTCTTTGTGTCTCTGTGCGGTAGGAAGGCGGCTGTCAAGCCAACTCACTGCTTAATAGGCACAGCCATGCCTGGGAACTGCAGAGGGGCGGCGTAGTTGCGGCGTGCAAGGAACTCGAATAGTGCGCCGGCTGCATTCCCTTGCGACCCGACGAGCGGCTGTGAACAATAATGGCGGCCGAGGGGAATACCGCGCTCGTGCAAGGGCGCATCAAGGCCCTGTACGAGCGCTTCATGCAAAACAACGCGCGCATGGGGGAGTCGCCGCTGTCTCTCGACACGCTTGTGGACTGCCTCGTTGTGCTGCACGAAGAGTGCCGCAACTGCAAGAACAAGAAGGACAAGCACATTGCCGAGTTTGTGGAGAAGTGTGAGTGCGCGCTCGTGCGTGTGGGCGCTTGCTCTTCTGCGTGCGTGTATGTGCAGGGTGTCGTGACGCGAGTACGTGCGCGCACGCGAGTGCCCTTTTACCGCTCCCATTATTTGTCCCCCATGATGTCGCCGTACCCCATGTGCCTTACACTGTGCATCTCTTCTCAACAGACAAGGACATTATTGCCGATGTGCGGCGTCTGCGACTCAACCGCAACGACTTTGAGGTCCTCAAGATCATCGGCCGGGGTGCTTTTGGCGACGTGAGTGTGCATTCTACTCGCTCTCTCGGCGGCCGGTCACCGCTGCACGTGCGCGTGCGTTCACAGTTACCCAAAAGAGGTGCTATGCGACACGACCATGTACTGACGCTGCTCTGCCCCAATTTCCCGCCGCAGGTGCAAGTCGTTCGCCACAAGGCATCGAGCGAGATCTTCGCGATGAAGACGCTGAAGAAGGCCGAGATGCTCGCGCAGGAGGAGACGGCGTTTTTCCGCGAGGAGCGCGACATTATGGCGGCGGCCGACTCGCGGTGGATCACGACGGCGCAGTTTGCGTTCCAGGACGAGCAGAACCTGTACCTCGTGATGCAGTACCACCAGGGCGGCGACCTCCTCTCTCTCCTCGCGCGCCACGACGACATTTTCGAGGAGGACATGGCGCGGTTCTACCTCGCGGAAACGGTCCTCGCAGTCCGGTCGCTCCACGACATTGGCTGGGTGGGTCTGCGCGTACTGTGCTGTGCTTTGCGCTCGTTTGTCCGTTGTGCGAGACGCCTCTCGCTTCATTATGACTGGGTGCCCGTTTCGTTTGTGTGTGTGTGTGTGTGTGTGTGTGTGTGTGTGTGTGTGTGTGTGTGTGTGTGAGGCGCCGAATTAGCAGCAGCTTTGTGTGCGCGCACTGTTCACGAAGTATTCAACCGCGTGTGTGCCCCTCTTTTCAGGTCCATCGCGACATCAAGCCCGACAACCTCCTCATCGATCGCAACGGGCACGTGAAGCTCGCTGACTTTGGCTCGAGCGCGCGCCTGGGTGCGGGTGGTCTCGTCTACTCGAAAATGGCCGTCGGCACCCCGGACTATATTGCCCCGGAGGTGCGCATTTTATGCCCTGTCCCAACTTTGACACACGCGTTTACCGATTGCCTTCGCGCTGAAGACTGTCCACGCTCGTTGCGTGGGCATAATCTGTGCGGACGCCGGCAGTTGTTGAAAAGCGCCGTACCTCCTCGTCTTGCCGCAGGTGCTCAAGTCGACCGACGGCGACGGAAAGTACGGCGTCGAGTGCGATTGGTGGTCCGTCGGCGTCGTTGCGTTTGAGATGCTCTACGGCCTCACGCCCTTCTACTCCGAGTCGCTCGTCGGCACATACGGCAAGATCATGTCGCACGCTAAGTCGCTCAAGTTTGACCCGGACGCCGGCGTCAGCGACGTCGCCGTCTCGCTCATGCGCGGCTTGATCGCCGGACGCGAGGAGCGCCTGACGTTCGAGGGCATACGCGCGCACCCGTTTTTCGCCGACATCAAGTGGGACGAGATTCACACGCAGAAGCCGCCCTACCTCCCGATCATCAAGGGGCTCGACGACACGTCGCACTTTGACGACTTTGACCCGCACGCCGTCGAGCGACAGGTGCCCGGCGGCCACGTTCCGCGCCTGTCCGCCGCCGGCGACGGCATGTCTGGACAGCAGCTTCCCTTTGTGGGCTTCACCTTCACCCGCGCGGCCGAGACGTCCGCGTCGGTGTACGCAGAGGTCGTAGTGAATGGCGACGGGGATGCGAAGGCCCCGAATGCGGCGGCCGACGCCGTGCTGGCACTGCGCGCTGCGAGTCTCGAGAAGCAGTTGGCGGAAAAGACGAAGGAGCTTGAGGAGCACGCTGCGGCACAGCAGCGGCTGATCGCGGAGGCGGCCACCGTTCGCGAGCGACTTGCGGAGGCCATTGCCGCGCGAGGCACCGCCGAGGATGCCCAGGTCGCCGCCGAGCGCGAGAAGGCGCGCCTGCAGGCGGAAGCCCGCGACCACGAGCTGCAGGCGGCGTCAGAGAGGGAGGCGCGCGCCCTCTTGGAAGAGCGCCTCGCCAAGGCGCTGCACAGCGTGGACGAGGTCCAGGCGAGCCTTCGACGCGTCGAGAGCGAGGCGAAGGAGGAGCGCCAGCGCCAGCAGCAGGCCGTTATGCGGCTGCAGGACGAGCTTGCGCAGAGACAGGCCCAGCACGCGGGCGGCGACGCGGCGCTCACGGCCGCGCAGCAGGCAGCGTCGGCGGCAGCTGTGAAGCTTGCCGAGCTGCGCCTGGAACTCGACGGCGAGCGTGAGCGTCGGCGCATCTCTGACGAGGCCCTGCTTGCATTTGAGGCGACGGTCGACGCCGACCGCCGTGCGATGGAGTCGTCGCGCAAGGTCGCAGAGGAGCGCGACGCGGCGAAGAACGCGCGCATTGCGGTGCTCGAGCGCGAGAGGGACCTTGCCGCCGTCGAGCTGCGTCAGATGGAGCGCAAGCTGAGGGACGAATCGGAGGCCAAGGCAGATGCTGTACGGGACGCTGCGGAAGCGCGCGCGCGCGTGGCGAGTGCGGACTCGCGTGCAGCGACGCTTCAATCGTCTCTGGACCAGCTGCGCGCGGAGGCCGACCGCATTGCGTCGGAGCTGTCGGTTGCCAAGTCGACCATTGTGGATTTGACGTCGGAGAAGAAGCGCCTCGCCGACAACGTTGCGCAGCAGGAGATTGTGATAGCGACGCTGCAGGCGCAGATATACGACGAGACTGTACGCGCGTCGTCAGCGTCGTTCAGCTCGGCGACCGCACCCACCGCTGCACACGTGCGACTGCCGAGCGTCACGGAGAGCGAGGGCACGCCGTCCGGCACCCAGACGCCCATGAACATGGGGCTGCTGTCGGTCGGCGGC
The DNA here is from genome assembly GCA_943704525.1 of Pigoraptor vietnamica. Lineage (NCBI taxonomy): Eukaryota > Filasterea > Ministeriida > Capsasporidae > Pigoraptor > Pigoraptor vietnamica. The sequence goes on along the minus strand of CALSCQ010002033.1, from coordinate 34,236 downwards.
AGCAGCTCGAACCTGCTGGAGCAGCGCCGCCGGTCTGCGCAGCTGGGCGTGACGGACTGGAAAGAGTCGCGGGACCGCAAGGTGCAGCAGCAGAAGGAACGCCAGCTGGAGCACGACCTCGAGCAAGAGCGGCGCGCGAAGAACGAGCTGAAGGCGGAGGTCGCGCGCGTTCAGACCAAGCTCGAGGCGCTGACGATCGAGGTCGACGCGGCTCGCGACGAAGGTGCGTCTTGTTCCTCCCCATTCCATTGTGCATTGCACGCATTTTCAAGTCCACCATTTGTTTTCTAATTTTTGATTTATTAATTTTTTTATGTTTTTAATTTATTTTATTTTTTGTGCTTGTCTTGTGCTTCACTTGCAACGGCGAAGACTTTTTCGCTCATTTATTTGCTCGCACTCTCTCGATTTTCAGCTGCCATGTGGAAGCAGAAGTGCGCGGCACTGTTGGGAGGCGACGACAGCGAGAAGCAGCGCCGCCGCGTGTCGGTCAACGCGTCCTTCCGTCGCCTTATAGGCGGCCGCCGTCAGAGCCAGGGGGAGAAGTCGCGGCCGGCCGTTCTCCCGTCCTCGCCCTCGGTGTCGTCCGCAGACACGGCGCTGTCGATGTCATCGTCGTCCCCTGCGACCGTTCACGTGCCCGTCGCGGCGTCACTGCCGACGGCTGCGGACGGGCTGTCCGGATCGTCCGACCCAACGAAGCGAATTGCGCACTCGATCCCACACCGCTTCTCCTCGTACTTTGTCATGCGCACCTCCCGCTGCGCCGTATGCCAGGCGTCCGTCGGTCTTGGAAAGCACACGAAGTGCCTCGGTGAGAATGATGGACACGTGGCGTGCGCAGTGTATTCTTGCGCTCCCCCCACCACGACCATTACGACCACACAACACACACACACACTATCGCACACACACACACACACACGCTCAAACAAAAAAAAATACTCTCTTCCGCAGACTGCGGTTTGGTTTTCCACACGCGCTGCGCCTCGTCGGCGCCCGCAACCTGCGGCCTTCCCTCGGACTTTCTTGCGCGCATGCACGAGATTGGCAGCGGCAGCGGCGGCGGCGGCACTCGCGGACTGCTCGACCGTCCCGAGCGCTCGGGCATGGGCCCCCGCGGCGGCCTTGCGGGCAGCACCGGCGACGTCCCGTACCTGCTTCACCAGCAGTCGATTGCGGAAGGGGCGGCGGGCGAGGCGAAGAGCAACTCGAACCCCAACATCGCAGGCCCTGGATCGCAGGACGCCATCGACGGTTGGGTCAAGGTGCCCGACCCGCGCGGCGTGCGCTACGGGTGGGTGCGGCAGTGGGCCGTGCTTTCCGGCAACCGCCTCGAGTTTTACGAGTCAAATCCCGGCGCTGCGCCCGCGGGCGACAAGGGTGCGGGGAAGAGGGCTTCGCTTGTGGTCGAGCCCGTCCGCACGATGGACGTCTCGAACCCGCGCTTTGCGCTGCAGTCGACCGTGGCGGCGAGCCAGCTGCTGCGTGCGGCGCAGAGCGACCTGCCGTTCGTGTTTGGCCTCTCGGACGCGGAGACGGACCTGTTTGTGCTTGCGCCGTCGATGGATGCGAAGGAGCGCTGGGTCATGCGCATTGAGGCGGCGGCGACGAGCGCGCGCGCGGCCAGCGCCGACAAGGTGCGTGTGGCCCGTGCTACGATGCGGTTTCTCGGCACTCTACCGCCTCTCATTCCCACTGAACTGATTGTGTCTTGCTGCTTTCGTGCGTGGCTGACCCGCTACTTTTTGGTCCCCACAGCAATTCGACACGTTCCCCGTGATTCATCTCCCATCGGACGACGAGGGACTGCGCATTACTGCGAATGCCGTTGTGGTGGTGGCTGGAATTCTGCTCGTCGGCGCGCGCGAGGGCCTGTTCTCGGTGCCTGTGGATGCCGTCGTCCCTGCCTCTTCGACATTGAGCGCGAGCGCGAGCAGCAACCTTAGCGGCTCAGGCGCCTTCAGCAGCAGCACTGCAAGCGGCATGCTGGCGCTCGCGCGGTCGGCTCAGCTGCGCCGCGTCGTGGAAAGCCTTTCTCTCGTTCATGCGCTGATGGTTGTGCCGGACTGCGGCGTGCTGGTGATCCGCGCCGGTGGGTGCGACTGCTATCAGTGTGTGTGTGTGTGTGTGTACGTTATGTGTGCTTGTCACTGATGCTGTGTGCCCACGTGCGCAGATCGGACTGTCTATACTATCCCACTTGGCGAAATTGAGCGCGTGGGTGCCAAGCCGACGCCCATCGAAGGAACCGAGTCGTGCCACCTCTTCGCCGCGACGGAGGACGGGCGCCTGGCCGTTGCCTTTGCGCAGAGCGTCGCCCTCTTCATCTTTGACGCTGACATGGGGGCGTACAGCCAAACTGTGGTGGTGAGTGGGCCGGAGTTGCGTCTTGAGGTGCAGCCGAAGTGCGCCGATGCTAACGGGCTCGGTTGCGCGCAGGTGCCTGTCGCCACGACGCCCACGTGCCTCGCCTACACATCCGTTGGCCTTCTCTGCGGTGCGGGGACGTTCGTGCTTGTGCGGACGACGCCGGAGGGTGCTGCTTCGTGCAATGGTGAGTGCCCGTACTTCCGCTTGCGTCGCTGCTATGCACAATCTGACTTTTTTTTGTCGTGCAGATCTGCTCGATCCGTCCGACGATTCTCTCGGCTTTATTGCTTACGGCGTAAAGGCGGGAACATCGGCTCCCATGGCAGCGTTCGAGATCGAGGGCGAGATACTGTTGTGCTTCAGCGGTGAGTGTTCGTTTACCACGTCTTGGGCGTTTTCTTTGCTGCTGGAATTGCGCCGTATTGACCTGCATTTCCGCCGCTTCGTGCAGACGTCGGTGTCTTCGTGGACAAGGCTGGCCGCAGAAGCCGTCACCGCGAGATCACGTGGGGCATCGCCCCCCTCTTCTTCGGTAAGTGCTCGCTGTCACACGGCAAAAAAAAAAAAAAAACTGGCGACTGTCGGCACGTGACCGATCTGATGCCGATGTCTATCGATTGCGCAGCACTCCACGGCAGCAATCTGTGGGTCATTTCGAGCGACGCCGTGCACGTGCGCAACGTTGGCGACCGGGGTCCTTCATTTGCGGCGGCGCCTGTCACGTCCCCGCGCGAGCTGTGCCCGATCCGCCAGGTGTTTGGGTGCCGCGACGGCGAGTACCTTGGGATGGCGCAGGCGACTGGCGACGTCTATCTGTGCGTCGAGGAGACGTCTATCATTCGCTTTGGGCGGACTTCGTCGCGTCGGTCCGTCTGAGAGGAACACGAAGGCCTATTAAACTCTTTTGTGACCTCGTTTTCCATTTCACGTTACTGTATTGCGAGGGGCGTCGCGACCAGCGCGTCACGCCTTCCTGGCATTCTTGTTTTTGGAGAGAGTCACCATTTTGCGGCCACCGTCGGCGGGTGCGGGTGTAGTTTGAGGACCAGCGGACCCTGTTGGTGCATTACTCTTAGGGGCCGTTGCGACGACGACCGAAGCGGCGGGCCTTGTGCTCGCTGCTGCAACTGATTGCGACGGCTGCACCGCGACTGCGCGGGGCGTGGATGCGGTCAGCGCGGGGAAGTCGTCACGGGCCGCGCTTGGTTTCGTGCGCGAGAGCGCGGGAAAATCGTCGCGCCTTGTTTCAAGACCGCTCGCGTTCGGTCCTGCCCGCCCACGACTGTCGGGATGTTGAGGTCTCGATGGATGTCGCGCGTTGGGAGGCGAGTCACGCACGGAAGGTTCCACCGATGCCGCAAGGGGCGGCGCAGTCGCCACATTGTGAAACTGAGAAGTTTCCGGTTTCCGTTGCGGCGGCTGTCGTTGCTGCCTAGCGTCCGTCTTGAAGAAGCGCGTCGACGACGAGAGAAACCCAAGCGCACGGCGCCAGTGCGGCGACTGCGAGAGGCACGCGGACGCACCAAAGACGTGCAATTCCTTGCGCGCGCGGCTGAGGGCGACGTTGATGCGACGCTGGTCGCGAAGAAAGCCGACGGACTCGGTCCGCACGCAAGAGACGATCACGTGATCCGCCTCCCGGCCCTGCATCGCGTCGACGGTTGCGACGAGCACATCCGCCGCAGGACTGCCTCTCGCTCTTAGCGCTGCAAATATCGCGCGCACCTGGCCCCGATAGAACGTCAGCACGCACACGGACGTCGCACCCACGCCGCGCGCTAAGAGATCCGCAACGTGGTCAACGACAGCAGCAACTTCGGTCGCATTCATGAACGTCGCATCTGCAGTCGTCTGTTCGCGTCCAGACACGTCGTGAAAGGTCGCCGTCCTTGCATACTCGTCCCTCGCGCTGAGATAGCCGGCCTCCTTCTCCGGCGCTGTGTGGAGGCGGCCACCATAGAATATTTCCGACACGATCCGGCACTGGTCCGGAGGCATTCGGCACTGTGTGTCGAGAAAGTGGACCACGGGACGCTCACCGCTGTGACTGTCGGCGCCCCCATCGGCCGCCACAACTAGGCGCTCCAGCAAACTCGTGGTGTACACGTCGTTCCGCCACTTGCTGAGGGGCGGGAGTTGGAGGTGGTCGCCCACGAGCAAGAGCGTGCGCGCGCCGTGCAACAGAGTTCCGAGGGCATCGACTTCAAGCATGGCGCCGCACTCGTCCAGCACGACCGTGTCGACGGTAATCCGCTGCTGCGACGCGTCCGAGAATGCACCCAGCGACGCCAAATCGCGCTGCAATCGATCCGACAGGCGGACCGCCGTTGAGCACGTGCACACGATGAAGCGAGAGCTTCGCCAGAGGTCGGCGGCCACGACAGACTGCACGAGACTCTCCCAACGCTCGAGGAGCGAACCGAGTGACCACAGCGACACGCGAATCTGCACCTGCAGAGACGGCGCGACGAACCATGACGCGCCCGTCATCGCCGACGACAGCGAACGCAGAGAATCGTTCGTGAGAGAGAGGGCTTCGTGCACGAACTGCGCCGTCTTGTCCTCGAGGTTGCCGCTCTCCCCGTCAGCGCCTGAAACGGGAGCACGCGTCGATTCGTTCGCCACGCCATCGTCATCCCACGCAGAGTCACTCGCCGTTACGACAGCTTGGGTCGTTGGCAAGGTGCCCCGAGAATCGACGCCGCCTCCTGCGTCGACGGCGGCAGCGGCGAGGTCCTGCAGAGCGGCGAGCAGAACGCGCACTCGCTCCGCGGCCGGCGTGTCCGGACTAACCAGCGCGGTTCCCTCGGCTACTTCCACCGCGTCGCTCGCAGCCAGCGCAACTTCAAAGGCCGACCGCACGCGAGTGGCGCGCCGCACGGACTCGGCGGTGGCCATGCGATTGTGCATGAGGAAAGGCCACGTGCTCGGCTCCAGTCGCGACTGCGAGCCCACGGCGAGAATCTGATCGCCAAAGCCGACGCGCGAAAGCTTGTCCGTGAGGCTGTCAATCGCCTTGTTCGTCGTCGTGCAGACAAGGACGCGCCCGGATGGATCCGTCCTCTGCGCCAACGCCTCGCAGATTGTGGTCGATTTTCCTGCAGCAAAAACGCGCAGAGTCAAACCTAGTCTCGCATTTGCTAGCACAGTGGTTCGGCAGTCAAATCTAAGGCACCCCACCTGTTCCGGGGGGACCGTGGATGATCTCGATCGGAAACTGCAGTCCCTCCACAGCGCGCCGTTGCGCGTCGTTCAGCGCAAGATGCCGCACGGTCGCACTGGTCCCTGTTCGCCACAGTCCACGCCGCACATCGCGCGGATAGCCGCCCGCAATTAGCGAGAACAAAGTCGAATCCACAGCGCCCAAGTTCGAGAGCGTGTGCCATCGATAAATGTAGCCGAGAATGCAGCCGAGAGAGTACGTTACGGCGCCCTCGCGTCCGTAACGCGCCGCAAACGATGTCCACGCCGAAGGTATCTCGACAAACTCTGCATTCATAAGGCGGTACCCAAACGCCGTTCGCGCTCCGCCCGACAGCGCCGCCATCACGAGAATCCACTCTGCTCCGTCGCGCGCAGGGACGATGCGAAGGAGATTGTACTCGAGCGCGCCACCCTCCGCGCCAAATCCATAGTCGGGCTCTTCCAAAGCCGCCGCCGATGCAGGCGTTCGCGCGCCATCGCCGTCGTCTTGCACGACAGTCAGATGGCGCTGCGACTCGAGGGCAACGACGACGCGCTTGAACTGCGACGCACCCGTGGCACGCGCCAAGTCGCAGCCGAGGAGGGCGTCGCGTTCGAATCGAAACTCGCTGGCCACCAGCGACCTCCACTTGCGCTCGTACTCTGATTGCGCCCGTGCGTGTCCGTCCTCGAGATAGGCGTTCAGTTCTTGGAGGTAGGCGAAGTGGTCCATGGCTGCTGCGCGAGGACACAGTCGGCCCTGCGGCGCAGGATTGGAGAAGAAGGCGTGCAGTGGTCGCTGTTGGCGCGCAATGGCGGGAAATTTTGAAATCTGTTACCCCCAATGGGAGACAAGCCGACTGCGAGCTGGCTTCGTGAGTGACTGCACTCGGGTGGATCCACCTCGGAAGAAATCAGCAGAGCGCCAACGTTCTCTTAGTACTACATCGCTTTCTCGCAAAACGAGCAAAAGCAACTGGCTCTCACTCGAGTGCACTGCGTCCGTTTACTCAGTTGGATTCGCACGGAGCCGAGAGGGAAAGTCTTAAAAATGGAGGACATCGCGTGCGACAACCCTGCCACCGCGCCGTCTCAGCCCCCTGGCGACGAGTACTCGGCCCAAGTGGAGGGCACCGGGACGGCGTATGGCGACGGATGCGAAATGGGCGAAGGCGACGCGCCGCTGAGCGAGTTTCAGTGCGTCGCTGCGGGGGACTTTGTGGTGCCGCCGAGCGCCGAGCCGCGGGTCGTGCATGCCTCGATCAAGGATCAGCTCGGGGACGTCGTCGAAAAGCTGAACGCGTACCGCGCGCGCAATCACGCCGCGTTTCAGGGTGGGTCGGACTCTGAAAGAACAACCGCGTTGGTGTGAGAAATGATGCCGTGTGCATTTCGACTTTAACGGTTGCCTGTTGTGAGGGGCTTGCGCAGCCTACGCCGAGGAGTTCAACAAGCAGGCGTCCGCGATATTGGAGAACGCGTGCCAGGCGTTCAACGAGTCCGAGTACTACTTTGAGAAGCACTACGGCGCCAAGGTCGCTGGCATCACAGGCGCACTCGAGCGCATCGGTACGATCCATTTTCACAGTTACATTGCCAGAGCATTCATTTCGCCTCCGCGTGCATGATCTTACTGTGCGCAAACGGCGGTGAATGTATGGACGAAAACGCATCGTAAGTTCGCGCTGTGCGTGTCGAAAAGGCTCTTTCTGATCACAAACGCCCTCTGCAGAGGCCCTGATGGACGAGATACGCACACTCGGGGAGAAGGGCAGCGAGTACTACGCCGCACTCTTCAGCATGCAGCACATTGGAGCCTCACAGGCCACCGCACACTGAAACAGCTGCGCGCGCATGGCTTCGGGTGCCGCGTTTAGTACTCTTCAAAACAAAAAATTCTCTACTTACTGCGGCGGTACACTAACTATGAGATGACTTCGGGAATGGATTTGCACGATGTGGGCGTCAGCACGTGCAAAGCCGAAGTGGAAATGGGGAGAAAAGAGGTGGCGCAGAACCGCGTTTATGAGCTTTGCGCTTGTGTGCGTCTAATCGCACCTTGCGAGAATGCTGTCCGACTCTGACGACGGGGGCGAACTGTCGCTCACCGTCAACAAGAAGTTTGCCGAGTCTTATGAGAAGAAGAAGCAGCGCGAGGAACTCAGCAAGCGTGGGTGTCCGTCGCGATGCGCATCGTGTCACGCCGACTTACGTCTCCAGTCTTTCGTGCCTGTGCTTCTGTACAGCTGTGCATCTTCATTGCCGGCTTGTGCCGTGGTTGTTCCTGTAGTCTGCCACACTGCGCCGAGCGTCCCGTTGGTGATGGCGGGCGATCGACTCGACTGACTCCAAAGCGCAGTCCAAACGCAGTACGGCGACGACGAGGAGAGCTCTTCGGGTGAGGAGGAGGATGAAGACGCCGAGTTGCTCACGCCGCGCGTGGAGGAGCAAATCTTCCGCACGATTGCGCTGATTAAGAAGAAGGATCCGCGCATCTACGACAAGAACACGAAGTTTTTCGGTAACGAGCCAGAGGCCGAGACGGCGGACAAGGCGAAAAAGCAGAAGAAGGTGGGAAAAATGGGATAGCGTTGTGGTGTGGGCAATGTGGGCGTGTGCATGGATAGTGTGCATCGTGTGTGTTGTTAGGACGTTCATATATTTCTATGTGACATCGAGTCATGTGTGCGCCACAGGAGAAGCCGATGTACTTGAAGGACTACGAGCGGCAGCGACTCCTCGAAAAGGGCGCAGAGGCGTTCGTGAGTGACAGCGACGATGAAGAAAAGGACGACAGGAAACGAGGCTCCAAGCGCGGCGCGCCGGCGTACGCCGAGGAGCAGGACGATCTCAAGCGCAAATTTCTCGCGAGCTTCAACTCTGACGACGAGCAGGCCGCGAGCGACGAAGAGGACGAAGAAGGCGGCGGTGGCCTGTTCAAACTGCGCAACAAGACGGAGGAAGAGAAGGAGCGCGAAGAGGAAGACTACCGCAAGTGGCTCCGCGGCGAGGGCGGCGTGAAGGACAAGGCCCTCGTGTCTGAGATGGAGACGCTGCGCCGCTACTGGACGGACCCGAACCTCGACGAGAACGAGCGCTTTCTGCGCGATTATGTGCTCGGGAAGGGCTGGGCGGAGTCCGACTCGAGCCGGCTGCCGTCGTACAAGGAGATTGTGGGCGGCAGCGACGTGAGCGACACGGAAGACGAGGAGGCCGTGGAGGAGAGCGAGCAGTTTGAGCGCAAGTACAACTTCCGTTTCGAGGAGCCCGGCGGCGACCAGATCATGTCGTACCCGCGCAACATTGAGGACAGCGTCCGCAGGAAGGACGACAAGCGGCGGGAGAAGCGCCTGGAGAAGGCGGAGCGCAAGAAGGCGGAGAAGGAGCGCAAGGCGCACGAGCTCAAGCGGCTGAAGAGCCTGAAGAAGAGGGAGATCCTCGAAAAGCTCAAGACCATCACGGAGATCAGCGGGCACAATGTGCTTGCGGACGAAGGTGCGTCGCGTGAAGATGTCGCGCGGGTTGGGGGGAGCGGCGGTCTTTTGTGATGTCGCTTGCAGCAGGCACTTGGCGGGTGTGCGTGTGCGCGTGAGTTGCGGCTCGCACGAACAGGATGGGCTTGCGCGTGTTTGTTCACCGTTGGACTGGACTGCAGGTCTTGAGGTGACAGACGAGGCACTCGAAAAGTTTGGGGACATTGACCTTGAGGGCGACTTTGATCCGGAGGCGCACGACCGCAAGATGCGCGAGCTATTCAACGACGACTACTACGGAGAGGACGAGGCGGACGTGGGTGGACGTTGTGTGTGTGTGTGTGTGTGTATGTGCGTGCGTGCGTTTGTGTGTGTGTGTGTGTGTGTGTGTGTGTGTGTGTGTGTGTGTGTGTAGGTGTGTGTGGGTGTGTGCGTGTGCGTGCGTGCCTGCGTGTGTGCGCGATTGTGTGCGTGCATGCGTGTTTGAGCAGGGTGGCCATGGAGTGCCCACATGTTTTCACCTCGCACGTGCTAAGGCACTCGTACTTCGAACGCCAACAATTTTGCTTTTCTCTCTCCGTTCCGTCACGCAGCCATCATTTGACCCGCGATTGGACGACGAAAAACTCCGCGAAATCGTTGGCGATGACATTCGCGGGGACTTGGGCGACGAGGGCGAAGGCGAGGAGCCGTATGCCCCTGTGGCGGACGAGGTGAGACGGCGTGCATGCATGGAGTGTTGCGTGATACTTGGTGTCCACGTCACCTCTTTTTGTGTGAGAGCAAGCGCGCGTCCTATGTTTCGGATGAAATGGCGTGCGTGAATGGCGCGTTGCGTTGCATTGTTGGGGCCGCACGGAGGGCGGCCCTCTTCCTTCACCTTGCGCGAGGGCGTAATTCGCTGCGTGTGTGCTTCAGGATGAGGCGTATGCGCCGACGGGCGAGGGAAAGGACAAGAAGAAAAAGAAGAAGAAGAAGAAGAAGAAGAGCGCTGAGGCAACAGACGCCGACGTCGACATGGACGCCGACTTTACGGGTGAAGAAGCGACCGAGGCAAAGGCTGCGGGCGATGGAAAGAAAGGTGCGGAGGACGTGCGGTTTGAATTTTTGTGCGAGGGATGACTTCAGGATCGTGTGGCGTGACGTTGTTTCCGTTGTTCCAATTCGCGTTCGCAGCAGCGTCCACCGTGGCGTCCGCTGAGCCGCTGAAGGGACGAAAGCAGTCGGCGGTTGCGCGCGCTGTGGCGAAGGAAAAGCCGAAGTTTGATCCGACGAAGATGTCGTTTGAGAAGTACTTTGACGAATACTACAAGCTCGATTATGAGGACATGGTGAGTTCACACGCACAGGCGCGGCACACGCAATGTGCATGCACACTCACGCGTACACAAACGTACTGCGATGGCTGTCCAAGTGCAATCTTATGATTGTGTGTGTGCGAGTGTGCGTATTGCGTATCTGTATCTGCTGTGCTGACCGTCTGCTTCTCCCACCACGCAGATTGGTGATCTGCCCACGCGTTTCAAGTACCGCACCGTCCCCGCGAACGACTTTGGGCTCGCCGTGGACGAAATCCTCGAGGCCGACGACAAGGAGCTGAACCAATGGGCGTCGCTGAAGAAGGCGTACCAGTACCGCACGGAGGAGGAGGAGCGAAGGGACGCCAAGAAGTATCGCAAGGTGGCCGAGGACGCGAAGAAGAAGGCGTCGGTTTTGAGCAGTCTCAGGTCAAAAGGTCGGTGGTCGTTCGGTATGCTCAGAGCAGCGCAGCGCTTGCGGGAAAGTGAAGGTTCGACCGCTCAATGTTGTCGATTGACGATTCGCTTCTCTGTGCAGGCTTTTTTGCGGATGTGCGCGGCGGCGGCAGCGGGCACACGCACAAAAAAGAGGGTGGAGGCGGCGACCAATGGAAGAAGGAACGCAGGCGCGAAGGAAAGGGCGGAGACGGCGGCTTCGCACGCGACAACGGCGACACCGAGAAGCATAAAGATCGCAAGCGCAAGCGAGAGGATGAGGACGGCGACGCTGCCACCGACCGCACGCCAAAGGCGAAGAAGGGGGGCGAGGGGGACGTCGTTGCACGAAAGAGCGGCGGCAGTGGAAAGAAGGACGGCCACAAGCGGAGGAAAGAAGATGGGGCTGCAGCTGCGGGCATCTCGGCGAGCCGTCTTGCGGCGTATCACTCGATCAAGAAGAGCAAGCGGAAGGGAGAATGAACGCCGTTTTGGTCTGTGTCAACGGTCGATTGCCGCCTATATCTCCGCCTGAATTGCATCGTTTGAGTGGGATGGCGAAGAGGAACGAGTTGGGAGAAGGAGTCATCGCGATCAATGCGCATTGGGCAATGTATTGGTCTGTGTCAACGGTCGTGTTTGAGTGGATGGCGAAGAGGAAGGAAGGAAGTTGGGAGAAGGAATCATCGCGAACAATGCGCATGGAGCAATGTATTGGGCGCGCCTGTGTCAATGGTCGTGTTTGTCTTGCCGCCTATCTCTCTGCTTGAATTGCATAGCTCATCGTGATCAATGCGCATTGAGCAATGTATTGGGCGCGGGCAGCCGACAAGGCGACCCGCCGCACTCACATCGCACTCGCACACAGCAGTAAGCGCCCGCGCCTGTGCTTCAAAACTCCCCCGTATCGAGGTCGTTGGTCCACGTGACCAGCTCGTCCACCTCGTTCTCCCAGTCCTCCGCCTCGCCCCCTTTGGTACCGGCGCCACCGTCGCCAGCATCGCCCGCGGAGACGGGGCGGCCCGACACACTCGATGCCGCACTGGCTCTGCCGCTGTCATGCGCACTCCCTCTCGCGCTCTCACGTGCGCTTCCGTGGACGCTACCGTGCGCGCTCCCGTGCGCGCTTTCTCTGGCACTTTCCCGCGCACTCCTTTGAGCGCTGCCCCGAGGACTCTCTCGCGCGCTGCTCCGCGCGCTACCCTTTGCACTCAGCTGCGCGCCTGCGGCAGAAACCGCCGATAGACCGGACGCCGCGGAATGCGCCGAATGGTGCGACGCCGGCGAGTCGGGCCGTCCCAACGCTTCGCCGGCCTCCTGCACTGAAATGGGGGGCAACGGTTCGCCGTTCGCGTCGAGCGGCGGAGCGTAATTCAGGTCAGGCGGCGGGACAAAGTGCTCGTCCGCACCTCCAGCGGACACCGACGCTAGCGACACGTTCCCCGCCCCCACATACGGCGACATAAGGCTGCTCTGGCTCCCCGACGCAAGAGGCGCAGGTATCCGCACTCCCTCCGCCAGGCGGCTCGCGCTGTCTTGCCGCGGTAGCTGCGCGTCTCTCTCGCCTCGCCCCGGAAGCGACGATGCGCTGCTCGCGCGCGACTGCGAGGCGCTTCCCAGCTTGGTCGCAGAGTCGCGCCGTGCGGCCACAACACCGGGCGTGTCGAATTGGGTCGTAGGGGCATACATGCTGCTGCCAAGGCTGGCGTCCATGGGGACAGGCATTGGAACGACGACACCGTCAAACGGGCGCTGCGGCTGCTGCGACAAGGACATCCGCGGCTGCGAGCCGAACATCGGCTGCGACCTGTCGAGCGGCTGCGCGCCTGGAATAGGCGGAAAAAGGGAGCCGCCCTGCTGGGGCGTAACGTCGTAGAGGTCGCGCACCCACGCCGCGTGCTCCTTGCGAAGGACGGTCGTCTCCTTCATCGCACTCCGGTCGAAGGGCGCCGAGCCGTAAATGAGCTTGACGTGCCTGTTGAACGTGTGCGTGGTGAGTGTCCGACATTGTTTGGACAGCCACAGTCGTCTATCGCAACGTGCAAGGCCAAAGGGCGACTAGAGTAAATGGTGCGAAGGGGGGATATGGGATCCGTACCTCTCCACTCTTCGGTCCGTCTGCATGTCGCATGCGGTGGCGTGAATCTTGCGCACGTGCTCGCTGGCAAACGTGCGCGACACTGCGTCGATCGCACACAAAATGTCAGCCACCAGAATAATTCGCACGTGCACTCGTACGACGAGGCGTGATGGCACCAAGGTAACGGAAATTGACAACTCACATTCTCTATCTCGCGAGTGCGTCCGCGAGGTCGCGACCCCTCTCCACAGCGTAAAGTAATCGTCGTACGACACGCGCGCCGTTTTTCTCGCCGGAGTGGCCGTCTTCGTCTTTCTTCGCCCCGCAGCGTCGTCGCTGTATGTCGCCTGCGCCTGCGCAATCGACCGCATCTGCTCCTCTTCGTATGGCGGGAGTCCCACTGTGAACACCGCGGAGAGACAAAGGAGTTTGGGATTCGTATTTAGCAGAACACACAACGGACGGTGTGAAAGTGCGACAAACTACGCAGCGTTGAACCCACTCTGCACCCGTCGGCTCGCCGCGACGCACTCGTGCACGAAATCAATGTACGTCGACTGCGCATTTTCGTACGCGTGGGCGGCGACCGTATTCACGGGGTTGTCGAGGACGGGGTTGGGGAGCATGTGCTGCACCGGCGACAGAGCGCGCGTGAGTCTCCGCGCATATCGAAACGGAGACAGGACAGTGGGGAGACTTGACAAACAGGCAAACATGACTGACTTATTCCCTGGCACAATCACAAATGCAAGCTCACACACATGCCGTCCTCCTCCCCACATCGTCCCACCCCTCCGCCCCCGCCCCCCCCTCCTCACTCCTCTCCCGGCAGCCCACGCACACACAAAGGCACCAACAATTCACAACAATGGTTGACTTACTTGCAGGGACGTTAGAATGTACGCGACATCAAACTCGGGGTGCCATTCGGCGGGATCGTCCAGAAAATCCACACACGGTCGTCCTGTTTGCATGTCGACTGCGACGCGCGTGCAGTGTGAGAGCGAGCACACAAGCAGTCCCGGCTAAACGGTGCGACAACGCGCGGGCCGCGCGCAGACGCGTGCAAGGCAACAAGACTCACTATTTGGATGAAATGGCACGGTGGAAAAGTACACTTTGGGAGGCCTGAGGTCGTAATCGTGCGGAAATATGAGCTCCACGCGAAAGACGCCGCCTGCAAATAGGAAGGGGTGATTGAGCCACATATGACAGGCAGCCGAAGGCACTGGCGCCAGTACGCCGAAGTCAGCGCCTTTTGGCGAGAATGTGGAGGGCGACACCGGTACGTCCTGGCATGGAGACGTCCACCCACCCTCCCAGTGCGAGTCATCGGGGCCTCGAATGGCCGCCTCCCACTCGAAGAGGTTGTTCTCGTCGATGGGGTTTGCCGTGATTCCCTGCGCAGAATGGTGGCTGTCAACATGCTTGTCCTATTCGCGTCCCCTCGGTCACTCGCCGCTATCGTAGTGCGCAGTGCGAGAGCATAATGCAGATATGGTCACTCGGATGCAGGGCACATCGGCAATGTCAACACAATTGGCTCTCGCATGAGGTCATTTCGAACGGTACTTTCACAACTCTTTCTTCCCCAAGCTTCCGTGAATAAGTGCGCGGGCTCTCTCACAACATTACGTACCCATCGCGGATAGAGCTCGAACTTGCGCAGCTCCCGCTTGAGCAGGAGCACAGCGCGAGAGTGCATCTTTCCCCCTTCACGCGTAGCCGCTTGTCCTCAAAATACGGAGGCTCCACAAGCCAACAAAGGACTATCGCCGCACCCGCATTTGCCAGACAGCCGCGGGTGCGTTCGAGTATGCCACGGCACGGCCACGCATATAATACTCTCAAGGCGAATCGCGAGAACGAAAAGGAGTAGCTCAACAGTCGGCCGTTCACAACTCTCATACCGAAATTCCATGGCAACGTGATTGCGTCATTTTGAAATGACGGCGCAATGATATCACAGTCTGTCCCCTAGGTGAACGGTGGAGGTTAGAGCACGATCTGGGAGAATTTCCTTGTATTTTTCTCATGCGCGAATGAACGCACTCATCAATGTGTGGCGAATCCAGTCCAGCCACACGTCCCGAGACGCAAAAGAAGGCGAAAAGACAATAGGATAGTGATTGGGGAAGAGAAGGAGAGCTGTTCCCTCAGGCGTCGCAGCCAACAAAGCGGATCTTGCCGACAGAGTACGTGCCGACCGTGGCGAGGTTCGAGACGACCAGGGCGCGGATCTGCTGGATGTTCGCGCCGAGCGCGGCAAAGTCAGCGAGCGGCACCATGACGCTGCGGGTCGTCCCGTCGAAGGGAGTGTACTTGGCGAGGTCCACGCCGTAGTCCGTGCCCCGCGCGTTGGCGCAGCCGGCCGCGGACGTCTGCAGCGCAAGGCGCGCCGAACCACCCGCGGGCGCCGAGAACGTGAACGACACCCACTCGTAGGGGGAAAGGTCGTAGCAGCCGGTGCTGATCATCGTGTACCAGTAGTCCGACGTCGTCTTGGGCGTGAGCTGCATCGAACCGCCGCTGATCTTGATCGACTGCATCGTGTTGTCCGCGCCCGTCGAGAGCCCAAAGCTGTTCGTGGTCGCGGCCGATGTGAAGGGGTCGACAAGTACCGAGCGGCAGCCGCACGGCGAAGGGGCCGCCGATGTCGTCGCCGGCGGAACCGGGGCCGCGGACGTCCGCGCCGGCGCGGGAACAGACGAAGCTGCGGGAGCGGGCGCAACTGCAGACGAAGTCTTCTTCGCAGCCGCCGTCGTCGTGGGTGCTGCGGGGGCAGTGCTGCGCACGGGCGCAACCGCCGACGAAGTCTTCTTGACAGCGGCTGTGGTCGTGGGCGCTGCGGGGGGGACAGGGACGACAACAGCACCGGGGCGCTTGCTGTCGGGAAGGTTGCGAACGGGCAGAGTGCTGGGATCGGGGCCGCTCTGGAGAGGTGCGAAGCTACCGTAGTGGTGGATGCTGCGAGACGATGGGAAATACATGTGAGCGAAAGTAATGAACCTTGTGCGGTCTGATAAAGTGGCAACTGCGAGACAAGAAACAAAGGGACTATGGTTACACACACCTGAAGCCCGACATGAACTGGCGGGTGCTGTATGCGTCGTACGCCTTGCGCAGCTGCTGCTCCATGGGCACCCAGCCCTCCTGGTAGAACGACTGCGCGTCCGGCGCCGAGTTCGGGTCGATGGTCTCGATTCCGATGTTCACGGGAATGCGCGTGTTCGCGAGGTTCACGCTGATCGCGTTCGAGAAGCTAAAGGAGCGAAGAGGCACGACAGCACGTCAGTGAAACAAAACCTTTCGCCAATTTACGTTCCATTCTTCGTGTCAACATTCAAAGCGAATGCATCGCAAGAGACACTCACGGCGAGTACGTGTCAAAGTAGGCCATGATCGAGACGTAGTCAAGAGCGTTTGAATTCTGGATGAGACTGTAGAGGTCCGTCGCGACGGTGCTGTACCACCAGGCAATGTCAGCAGCCACGAGCGTGTTCTGCGATGCGTGAATAACACAAAGGAATTGGGGTGAGAAACGGCAACACACATGCAGCGATGCGCGCCTGTCCTATGTGAGATGTAGACGAACAGAGTGCGGGATTGACCCACCGGCGACTTGGTGTTCATGACCGTCTGGCACTGCTTGAAGACGCTGATGAAGTTGCTCTCGTACAGCTGGTTGTACGCATCGCCACCGCCGGCCGAGTTGGACGTCCACCCGGCAAGAAC
Source organism: Pigoraptor vietnamica (assembly GCA_943704525.1). Classification (NCBI taxonomy): domain Eukaryota; class Filasterea; order Ministeriida; family Capsasporidae; genus Pigoraptor; species Pigoraptor vietnamica. The sequence goes on along the minus strand of CALSCQ010002033.1, from coordinate 17,659 downwards.
ATGGGGCTCAATGTCCTGCACAAGGGCGAGAGAGCGCGTAAGCCAGCTGTCAAACGCGCGAGTGTAACGCATGCAACGCTGTGTACACGCAAGACACTCACCAAGTGGACGCCGTCAAAGTCGTCGTCACTGCCGGGAGTCGCCGCGTTGAAGGCCGCCACCTGACTGCACACGCTGACGGCCGACTGCACGCCAGACGCCGTGGTCACCCACTGGGGATCACCCTCGAGGAGCTCGACCGAGACGCCCTGCGCGTGCGCCATCTTCAGGAAGTTGCGGAGGGCCGTGTTGCCCGTGTTGACGTTCGAGAGGCCGGCGTAGAACATGATTCGGTTGATGCGGAGATCGGGGCGGCCGTGCGGCGCCTTGAGAAAGTTGAAGAAGGCGGTCATCCCCGCCGCGTTGCTCGGGAGCTTCTGCTGGTCCCAAACCCACATGCCGCGCGAGTTCATGTCGGGGATCCACTTGTTCGAAGAGACAGGGGCGCCGTCAGCGAGGCTCGCCGCGAGGACTGCAGCCACCGCGGCCAGCAGGAAAGTAGCTCCCCGCATTTTCGTGCGTTGATGAGAACGATCACTGGCGGTTGTTGAAGGGATGCGAGAGACACAGGTAGATATGTCGCCGTTCCGAGAGCCGGGGTTGGTTCTGGCCGTTTATATAGTGTAGGCCGATGCGCCGCATGAGTCCATCGCGCTTCTCGTGTGGCACAGTGCGCCGGAATGCGGCTGTTGCGGTGAGTGCGCACGACAGCAGAATGGCTGCGGGCGCGCATTCCCGGAGGAAAAGCGGGATTTAGCGTGCGGTGCGGCATCGAGGGTGGTGGCTTTGCATGGCCGCGAAGGTATGGGCAAGTCAGCGAAAAGCAATGGTAAACACGAGAGGCGAAAAGCCACAAAACCACCGGCGGGCAGGGCCACTGACGAGAGCACGATTCCGTGCGGCCAATGGGAAGACAGCGCGCAACGTATGTGCCGAGAGATGGGCGTTTGTGGGCACCACTGAAGGTAGTCACACACAGTTGGCACATGGTACTCACCGTCCCAAGTGTAGGGTTTCCCGGACAACAGCCGCACGTCAGCACGCAAGCCCCTCGTTGCGGTCAATGGGGAGCGTGGGCAGTGGTTTGAAAAGTTACAGCCACACATGCCCACACACCCAACCGCACGCTGCGGTGGCACAATCAACCACCCAAAGTGGGAAAAAAAGGAAGCGAAAAGCGATTGTTGCCCAAAGAAGGAGAACATAGAACCGCCTTGCGGGCAAAGTGGCTCTTTCTGTTGACGAAAGGGGATTGTCGCTTTTTTTTTCCCTTCCGAAAACCGCAGATGCGAAACGATGTTTCACCCCAACCGCCACTTCGTGGTTACCGATGGACGGTTTTAGTACTGTCCGGACAACCTAGAAACGGATGCGAAATCTCGTAACAAAATTGTAACGAAATCTCGGTTAAATCATGATGCAGTAACAGAAATAAACTCCGGATTACTCCGGATCAAAACCGCCAATCAAGTCACCCGCAACACACAATGTACACACACACACACCACACCCGCAGATTCACCGTCCGATTACGTCGCAAGAGGGGGAAATTGAGTCCAACTTCAATAGGAGGAAGGTCCGTTCCATTTTATTGAGTGTCGTGTGAGGTCACTTTCCGGATCCGCACGCGAGGCCGGTCGCGCTTTTCACCTTCCGTAGCCGCGCCTTTCGAATTCGCGCCCTTGCGTGTCGCTTAAAATGTCCCGCCACGACGACTATGGCGCATGGGGTGCCGCAGCGTCGTCCCAGCGGGGACCCGCGAGCGTAGACCCTGTGCAGGCGGCGCAGAATTCGGTGGCGGAATTCAACAATGCGGTGAACACGATGCGCAAGCTCGTTGACGTGCTGGGGACGCCAAAAGACACGGCGTCGTTCCGGTCGCAGCTGCGGGACCAGCGCACGAAGACCACGTCGCTTGCGCGCAGCACGAAGCAGATTATGGACAACAAGCCGTACACGTTGGACGAGCCGAACCGGCTGAAGTGGGAGAAGCTGGCGCGCCAGTTTACCACGTGCATCAAGGATTTCGAGGACATTTCGAAGCTCTCACTGCAGAAGGAGCGGCAGATCATTGCGCGAACACAGTCGAGTGGGTGTTTTGTGCGCAGTGGCGCTTAATTCCCGTGCTTCTCTTGCGTACAGTTGCGCGTGTTCGGCTCTTTTGAGTGTTGTACTCGTGCCGCTGTTTCTTGACGAGAGATCGTGCATGTTGCAGTGTCCGAGGGCCAGGGCGGCGCCGGTGGCGGTGGCGGTGGCAGCGCCGGCGGATGGGGCCAGCAGCAGCAGCAGCAGCAGGTGTCGCATCAGGAGTTTGCGCGCCAGGAACAGACGCTGATTGACCTCGAGGAACAGAACCGCGAAATCCGACAACTCGAGTCGGACCTCGTCCAGCTGCACGAGTGCTTCGTGGACATGCAGCGCCTTGTGACCGAACAGGGCGAGACGATCGATAGCATTGAGAGGCACACGGAGACGGCGGCCATGTCGACGGAGGTCGCCGTGCAGGAAGTCAAGCAGGTGTGTGGGCACACACATGTCATGTTTGCCCTTGTCTAAAGTGTGGCCTTCTCGTTGGTGAAAGTGCACGGTAATAACATTCGCCTGGCCCTCTGCCCATGCAGGCCCAGTCGTACCAAAGCGCGGCGCGCAGGAAGAAGATTGCGTGCATCGTGATTGTCATTGTCGCTCTCATCGTGGGCGCCATCGTCGTCTACTTTATCGTCAAGAAGTGAGGAGCGGTTCCGTTGGCTGTTGAATCGCGTGCGCAGCGCGGACATTTTGCGGGCGTCGTCGTGCACTGCGCCAGGAGCGCATGGTGGCTCGGCGGTGTCGTCCCCGCAGCGAACCCTTATTGGCTTGTCGTCGTTGCGTTTGTTGGTCGCATTAATTTGCGTCGTTTTGTCTGCGTCGCTCTCGGAATCCTCTTTGCTCCTTCAATTTCGCATGTCTCGCGTTCCGCTGCTTCTCTCTCGCTCCCTATTTCCATTTTTTGTGTGAGTAAAATGAACGAAAGTGAAAAGGCGACGACGAACGCTGCAAGAAAAAAAAAAAAAAAAAATTCGCGAGTCGAACATGGTGTCCAGACATGGGCACCGCCAGGTCATGTGCTGACACACTCCACCGAGAGTCCTTTCGCAACTCAACGTTTATTCATCCCCAAAGTCGCAGCGCCTTTCTTTTCTCTCTCCGTGAAGTTGCTAATCGTTGAAGGTGCAGTCCTCCGCGTGAAGGACACCTTTGCGCGCAGTCCTTCACCACTGTCCTCCACATCGTCGCTCTCGGTTCGTGCCGCAACGGGCGGTTTTTTAGTGCGGCGCATGGGCGCCATGGCGTCCCTCCGTGCGCGTTGAGGGCTTGTGTGAGAGCGTCGTGTTGTTGTGGGAAGAAGACTGAGCAACAATGTTCGGTCGACTTCTGAAAAAAGATGGCGAAGTGGGAGAGGGCCCTCCCTCGTTCGCCGCGACCACCGACGACTCTTCCAAGAGCCACGGGGAACTTCTCATAAGGTGGATGGCGACTGTGTCTGCGTGCGCGCAAAACTGTAGCATGGGACGACGCCTTCGTTAAACTGCGTACTTTAGCTCCCTTCAAACGTTTTCGTTGGAGGCGCATCTTCACGTCTCGGCTGAACGCTCTTTGTCGCCTGGCAGCCCAACCCATTGGAACCCCCCTCAGCTCGACAACGCACACATTCGCATCCTCGTTTTTCAAGAGAACACGCGCTTCGGCAAAGTCCCTCTCTTTGACTCTCTCGTGCACGATGAGGCGGCCAAGTCTGGCACGCCGGAAGCAGTGCCCGAGGACCGTGAGTGTCGCGCTCAACACATACACGCACATGCACACAGGCGTGCTCACACGTGCACACACGCATTCACACACAACGACGGTCGGGCGCACTTGTACGTTTATTAGCACATGAATTTTGTGCGTTTCCCCACGCACGCAACTCACGGCGTGTTTAATGGCTCCTCAGCGCGCAAACCGCCACGAAAGGGCAAGGATGTCGAGCTGCTCGGAGAGATGGTCTTTGGATCCGTCCCGCTGGCATTCAAGGTGCGCGTGCCTTTTTGCTTGTCGAAACAATGTCCTTCGTACGATGCGGCACAGCACTGCTTATGTTGTTCTGCTGCGTGCACAGTTCTGCATTCTGCGAGAACTTTGCGGGCGTGCGCTTATGCATGCACTCGCTTACCTTGCTTTGACTGACCTTGCGCTGCGTGCGTGTGCCCCCGTGCTCGTCATAGGGAACGACGACCAAGATCCACATGATTCGCACGCCGCCGCAGCTGATGATGACCAAAGTGTTCACCGTCCGCCCAAAGGACATCCAGCGACACGCGCCCTCGCCGCGCGTCCCAAACCACAGCGCGCTGGCGAGCACGGTCACCTCCCTCAACTCGCTGCAGTCCGCGTCGGTCGCCGAGACGCCCGGTCGCACGCGCACGAGCTCGCTCTCGTCGCTGCCGACGAATCCGCCCCACAGCGGCGCAGATTCATCAATAGCTCCACACTCGGCCGCGCAGTCGCTGCACATGCACGCGGCGGACCCACACGCACTGCGTGCGGCCATCAAGGGCCTTGCGGACGGCGTCTCGGCTTCACGTGTCGCGAGCTCGAGCGGCTCTGCGGCAATGCCAATCAACATGCAGTCGATTTCGCCCATTTCCACGCACGCGACGCCGTCCGTGGCGTCGTCGTGGGCGAACGAGTCGGTGCTGTCGGCAGCGATGGGACACCCGGGCGGCCAGCGCCCGCCGCAACAGCTGTCGCTCAAGTCGCACATGCAGCGGCGCAAGGACCGTAGCAAGAGCACCAGCATCGAGCACGGACACTTCCGGCGGAGCGGACAGGTGTGTATTGTATTGTTGCTTGTGCCTGTGTTCGTAGCTTCCGCTTAGGCGCAAATGTTGAGACGGGCAAAGGATCGTCCAACGTTCAAGTTGACCTTCCTCTTGAACGTAGGACGACGACGACGCCGAGACAGAGGAGCAGCAGCCGCAGGCGCCTGCGCGCAGAGTCCGACGGCCACGTTTCGCCGTCTGCGTCATCTTCAGTCTGCACGACGTGGGTTATGGTCCGCTGTTCTACTCTCGTTCGACGTTCCCTGTAGTTTGCCACTGGTGTGCGGATTCACGTCCCTCTCCGTGTTGCGCTTGCGATGTTGATGGGCGGGCGATTCCTGAATGTAACTGACACGTGTTCCCGCGTGTCGTGCGCACAGGGCGAGACGGAGGGCAACCGCGTGCTTCACGACTTCTTCTTCTCCCACTTTGCCATCGTCGAGGCGCGCATGCGCCGGCTCCTTACGTCTGTCATGGGCATCATTGTGACGCAGATGCACGCGCCTCCGTCGCACGCGTCGCACGCGCACCCATCCACGCCGTCCCCGCAGCGTGGCGGCCCACAGCACGCGGCGGGCGGCCACTCCCCGCACACGCCGTCGAACGGACCGCTGAGGGATTCTTTCCCACCGCTGGGCCTGCACGGGCACTCGGGCGTGATAGCGATGACCGCGCGGTTCCGTCGTGAGGTTCAGGCCATCTACTCTGTCCCCCGCGTCCAGGAGCCCGTGTGGCTCAACATGACGACTTTCCCGTCGCGCTCTCGCACCCTCTCCGCTCGCTTTGTTCGCGAACTGTCGCGCCTTGTTGGGGAGGTTGACGGCCGCCGCTGCGGCTTCTTCCTGTCGAGCCTGTTCACCGCGGTGCTCTCTCACCACCTCGCGTGGGTTCCCACCGTGGCACCCACGGCGGACCGCGGCGCGCTGACGATCGACAAGCACGAGTCGGAGGCTCTCGACGTGCAGGCCAAATTCTTCCCGTACAATCCGCTGTGGGCGCAGCTGGGCGACCTGTACGGCTGCCTCGGCATGCCTCCGCGTCTCGCGCGCACCGTCATCGTCGGCGCGAACAAGGACCTCGTGTGCCGTCTCCTGTACGTCGCGTCGTACTTTGTGCGCTGCAACGAGGTGTTCGAGACGGTCGACACGATGCCCACCGTCAGCGTCGCTGTGCCCGGCAGCAACACGGGCGCTCGTCGCCTCTCCGTGCAATACGACGCCTCGCCAAATCCTTCCGATCCCTCGGCTCTGCGGCGCGTGGACACTCCCGAACCGCTGCATGCGCCACGAGGGGGGAGCACAACGCCGCTCGGCCGCCTTGAGACCGTGATGGAGGTTGCGGACCAGTCGCCTTCTACCGCGCGGAGCACGCCACGGGTGTCTGCGAACGCGTCGCTGCGAGGCGAGTCCACGACAGCGTCGTCGTCGTCTGCTGTTGCGCCACAGTCGACAAGTGCGTCGACCCCGGGGCGCACGGCCCTCGTTGCACAGAAGGCACCCGATTCTGCCGGAAGTAATAAGGCGCCGGACACAACCAGCACGCCGACGGACTCTGCGTTGTCAAACACATTGGACGGGTCCTCGGGTGCGCCCTTCGCGGACTTTGAAGAAATTCCCATGCTCGGGTGAGCCGTGTGCGAACTTACGTGGCGTTGCACTGTGCATGATGGCGTTGGAAGATGTAGTTGTGACTGACTGCTGTGGCAAACAGGTATGTGCGCCACCGCATTATCCCGGAGACGCGAAGGCCGGTGCCCCACGGCCTTCCGTACGTCCCCGAGCGCATTTACAGCAAGACGTTTGGCCGCTCGCTTATCGCCGGTTATTGGCGCTCCTATGTGCCGGACCTCGCCGTCATGGGGTGCCCGTCGTTCGATTTCGGACCGGAGGTCGCGGCGGACCTGAAGGCGTCGGTGGAGGTGCGTGGATCATCTGGATTTAAGTTGTTCTCTTTCTGTGTGCGTGTGCTCTGTTTGGCGCGTGTGTGATGTGCACATTGATGAATGTGCAAATTTCACAGCGTGCTTTATGCTGAGTCTTATGCCCCCATGTCGTCCTGCTGACGATGTGCGCTTGCAGGAGTCCGTGCTGGACGAGCCCATCGCACAGGCCGTGTGCATCGTCGGCGACACAAACCGATGGTGCGTTATGTGGCTGAGGTAACGCTTTGAACGGCCTGGCTACGTTTGCATGCATAACTTTAAATTTCCATTGTAGGCGTTGCGAAATCATCCGCACGAACGACGGAAAAGACCACCCCTTCGCGTGAGTGTCAGGCAATTACATGCGTGATGTTTTGTTTGTTTGTTTTTTGCCCTCTGTTCCGGAGAGTTTCTAACAATCTGAATATGCACAGGACGGAGGATGTGTCGATGTCGTCTGTGGAACCGTCCGAGTTTGTCGTGTCCCTGTTCGCCTCCTTGCGAGAACTCGCGGAAATGGGCATGCCGGCCGAAACGGTATGCGCCTCTGCTTGTAGTCCTATCAGTGCGATGTTAGGAGTGCTCGATCTCTGGAAAGTCTGGTCGGCTAAAAGCGATGCGTGTTATGTGCAATCGCGCGTGCATTTGCAGACGAGTGTCTTCCGTAAGGCTGTACACCCTTTGCTGTCCCTCACTCTGCGCTCAGCCAGCCTGATGTTTATGTGCGCGCAGTGCATCATGTTCGTTGAGGATCGATTGCAAGAGCTGTATCACCGCAGCCGCGTCATCGCCGCATTCGTCGCGGAGGCTGGGGAGTCGCCACTGTCAGGACGTAGCATGGCGCGATCGCTCGGGTTGGTTTCCGCATTGGATGAGGCAGCCTCTCGTTACCTTGTTTGTTTGTTTGTGGTGTATTAGGCTGCAGAAGGCCGTAAGGTTCCAGACCTTAGTTTATCGTTTGTTGTTCTTTTTGTTTTCCTTTTGTTCCCTTCATTCCGATGCTTTGCTTAAATCGTGCGCCGCAGGATTCACCTGTCGGACCTTCCCCTCCTCGTGGCTGTGGCCTCGACGCACACGCCGAATGTTGCGACTCGTTTGCGTTTGCTGGATGACATTGAATAGTGAAGAGTGAAAAGTTTATATGAAAAACAAGCCTTGGGAGATTCGGACGACCTGAGGGAGCATAGCTCTGGGTCTTTAATGCAGTCAAGTCATGCAGACCAACACCTCCTTTTTCAGAAGTGGCCCCTGGCCTAATAGCATAATGAATTTTCTTATACTTGGATGGACTTAATCCTTTAAAAAACCCCCACACACAGCAAATCTCATTTGCTCTATCCGTCGCCCGGATTCGTCGCGACAAAAGCGTCATGCAGGGCGATCACCCTGTCCACAATGTCCGTCTCAATTTCCCGGTTGGGGTCATCGCGCTCGTTCGGAGGCAGCGTCAGGTCCGTCGCGCCCTCACGCGTGACAAATGTGACCGTATACTGCGCGTCGAACAGAAATATTGTTGACAAGAGGCAATAGACCATACAACCATCCGACTCACTGTGATAAAAAATCGACACACTAATAAAAAAAAAAATCCAAGTGAATGGCTAAAGCATGTGCCCCAACCTTGCGCGTGTTGAGAATGTTCCCAATAACGAGCTGGTGGCCATAGCGCTCGATGGAGCCGCGTGCCTTCGAAATGAGAATTGCCGGGTCCGTTTCAAGCTGCGTTGCATGCAAGTTAACAACACTGAGCCAAGAAGCAATGCAACGTAGCTGCCATGAGCTGCACACCGCAGACGAACAAGACAGCTCGCGTACCCACCTTGAAAGATATCGTAAAAGCGTGCGGTGCCCACTCACGCACGAGAGGCGCGAGAATCTTTGGCACCTGCTCCATCGTCAGCCGCAATGGCCCGTCGCCGCTTTGGATCTTGTGTTGGGTCTGGAGTAGGGTTAGCTAGAGTTAGCGACTATAACGTGGCGACGCGTCAACACGATGAAGTGCGCGCACGCACCATCGCCGACGATGGGATGAAGAAGTCCGAAACGGCGGCCGCCAAATAGAGCATTGCCGCGCTACCGAGCGCACTCATAACGTGCGACGCCTCGCGGAGGAGGAAGAGGTAGTCCGTCACCGTCACGAACGGGATTTTGAGGAGGCGTCCCTCGGAGACGGCCTGCTCAGCGGCAACACAGGCATAAATAATCTCTTCGGACGGGCGCTGTTTGACGAATTGGCACTGACAGCTTGAACGAGAAACACAGCACACAGGGGTGCGCCGGAGTGCGATAGGAGAACAAAGGCCGTCCTTCGCACCTTATGGTATTTGACGAGATTTGCGCGAAGTTGCTCGTGATACTGCGGCGCCACTGCAAACACATACGTCAGCGAATCCAAGCGTGAGCGTCGCCCAGAGTCGCGCATTCTCGGCTGCACGCATACCTTCCACCTTCGTATCATCCTGTTTCAGCGCGAAAAGTTCGAAGAAGCGTTCGCGCGGAAAGTGGCGCGTGAAGGGCTCCAGGCTGTGGTGCCTGTGCATGAAGATCACTGCATAGCCGCGGTCCAGGAAATACCTTCGCGAGGGACGTTAAGGCGCCATATGGTGTCGCGTGAGAACGCGGCGTTGAACGCACGGTGTCGGCCAGCGCTGACCATGCGCAGCACATCACACGCAACAGTGACTCCACGCCCACGCAAGGAGCAGAGGCATTAGGAGCGGATACTCGGTGGAGGCAGATCCGCGCGTGCCCGCACTGAAGTTGTCGAGAAAGCGCACGGTTTGCTGTTCAAGAGGGACTGTCGTGCCACCAGACTGCAACGCGGACAGAGAAGAAGCACATTGGACGAGTGAGAAATCGGTCAATGCAGCTCTGTTTTGAACTGTCTCGCTGCCAACATGGCGCCAGCCGTAAAAGCGCATCTGACAGGCACAAACACACAAACACACACACACACACACACACACACACACACACACACACACACACACACACACACACACGCGCACACACGCACACACACACACACTACACGCACACATCACACAAACACCCACCCAGCACGCACACACACAATACTATACGTCTACGCACCGTGACGAGGACAGTTCGCCTGCCAGCCACGCGCTGCGCTTCCACAAACTGTCGCATCGCAGCCGAGTGCACGTCCAGTCCGGTGGGAGGGGGCGTCGCGCGGAAGTACTCCGCCCACGTGGGCTCCTTCGTTGCCATCGTGTCAAGATGGTGCTTGCGAGGAAATGTATGCAGTAGGGAACCGCTAGTCAATGTGTGGTGATGCAAACTACGAGTGTGCAGAATTAAACCTCAGACCTTATGTGCTGCCTTGGCGCGAGTGTGTGCGGGTGCGCGTGTGTGCGTGCGTGCATTGTGTGTGTAGCCGCCGTGTTGTTGTGTCACGCCTTGTCGGCTACACATTTGATGACGTCACCAAGCGCAGTGCGTTACTCGGCTTCTCACTCTCAATCCTTCCGCCGGCAAACAACAAAGGCACTGCTGCGCTGCTGGCATGTCGCAGGCCACGACTGTTCTTGACCCTTTACTTCAAACGCGCAAAACAGACAAGCTACGCAAAAACACACGCACAAAGAGCAGTCTAATCGTCGTCCATCTCGCCGCTGTCGTTCCTTCGCAACGCCTCCTGCGCGCACACACAAACGCAAGTGCAAGCATTAGCACGCAGGCCAACGAAGGAGCAGCAGAGTCGCAATCTCTTCGCTAGCACTCACCGGAGGGAGCGGCGGCTGCCCGGCCATAGCCGCGATGACGTCGTAGCACGTGTCGCACACGCGGACCGGCTTCATTTCGTCAAACTTGATGATCGGCAGCTGTCGCGACGAGCACTTGTTGCACAGGATGCGCGCGCAGTGCCGGCTGGAGGCGAAGAGTGGACAGTAGGAAGTGAGCAGCGGCCTCTCTCAAACACAAAAGCCACGTGTAGCAAGGGGCGCCACAAATACTTGTGTCGAAAGCGCTCCAACGAGATTAAAAAAACGCGTTTTCGGTCGCGTGCCAACCGCAAAAACACAGACACACGCACAAGTGCCGGTCACTTTAGAAACGCACCAGTGGTGCTTGCGCTTCTGGACCGTGAATTTCGCCTTGCAGTTCTGGCACTCCTTCGCATCAAGCCACGCGAGTTCGCCGGGGACGGCCTCTGCAGCGTAAGAAGAGTGCAACATCAGCAATTGCAAACACATCTTACAACGCACACACGTTCACAAGCACGCTCTCGCGGCGGCAGACGCGCGCACACACCCAGCATGGCCTTCTGGATGCGCCCCCTGTTGCCGGAATCCATGCACGAAAACCCGTTGCGGTTGGGAATCGACACGTGCGCCTTTGCGCGGACGAGCGCGACGCACAGCTGTTCGGCGCCGGCGGCGAACGCCAGCAGGAGCGCCGTGTTGCCGTCGTGGTCCGTCGCGTTGATGTCGGACACGCAGCCCGCCTGCGAGAGAATTTCAAACACGGCGAGCGCGTTGGGACCCGCGCCGTTGATCCCGAGGACGTGCAGCGGCGTGTGCCCCTTGGCATTCGCAACGATCGGCGTCGTCCCTCCCTCCTTCAGCAGCGTGCGCACGATGTGCACATGGCGGCGCTCGATGGCGAGGTGGAGCGCTGCGAGACGCAAGAACCAAAGAACGTGAGCACAGGTGTCATATGTAAGTGAGCAAGTGATCCTTGTCACCGAAGGCTACGCGTGCACACAGACAAAGGCGTGCGCCTAGTGACACCCACGCGTGTTGCCCTCCGAGTCGGCCCTCCCCACGTCGGCGCCGTTTTCGAGGAGGAGGTTCACGATGGCCCCGTGGTTCGCCTGCGACGCAAAGTGGAGGGCGGTGCGGCGCTGGCTGTCGGCCGCGTTCACCTCCGCGCCCGCCTGGATGAGATGGCGGCACACCGTTTCGTTGCCGCGCGTCGAGGCAAGGACTGCGCCGGCACAGAATTAGGCACAGCGTAAGCAACAGCTAAAGTGATTGCGGTCGCACTCTTTCTCATTTGGGGAAATGCAGATCAACGTAGCGAGGCCATGCTACCCACTCAGCGCGGTGGCATTCTGGGCGTCGTGCGTGCGCGCATCGACGTCGACGCGGATGACGAGCAGGAAGAGCACGCGCTCGAGATCGCCCGCCTCCGAAGCGACGTGCAGGAAATTGCGTCCGTTGGCGTCGACGTGGTCGGCGACCGCGGGACTCTTCGAAAGCATAGTCTTTGCGATTTCCTCGTTCTTCGTCTCGAGCGCAATCCCAAACGCCGTCCTGCCCTCCTTGTTCCTCAGCGCGAGGTCGATGCCGGGGTGCGTCAGCAGCGCAGCCACGGCACTGTCGTGCTTCGCCGCAACCGCCACGTGGAGGGCCGTGCGCTGCTCGGCGTCCGTCGCGTTCACCGTCGCCTGCTTCGCGAGGAGCGCCTCGACCACGTCCGCAAGGCCCTCGGATGCCGCCATGTGCAGCGGAGTACGCCCGTCGCCAGCCTTCGCGTTCACGTCCGCGCCGTTCTTTGCCAAAAAGACCGCGGCCGCAGAGTTGCGCTTCACGATTGCCTGATGGAGCATGGCGTTTCCGTCGCGATCCCGCCCGTTCAGCTCGCACTTGTAACGCACCAGAACAGTGGCGATCCCTTCGCTCCCAGCGCACAGCGCGGCCCACACCGGCGGTGCACCCGCCTCGTCCGGAACGTCGACCTTCGCCCCGAGTTTGCAGAGCTCCTCCACGACGCGCTGGAGCTTGTGCTGAACGGCGAGCTGCAGGGGCACGCGACGCAGCGGCGCAGGCGCCTGCGCCTCAATCGATGCCTTGTGCCGCAGCAAAAACAGCGCGCCCTTCTCGTCGCCCGCGAGGATACGGTTGTGGAGGGGCATGAGGCCCTTGGCGTACTTCGAGTCGACGTCGGCGCCGGCCTCCATGAGGCGCTGGGCGAGGTGGTGCTTGTCTTGCGCAAGCGCGAGCGTGAGCGGACTTTCGTCGGACCCATCGCGCGCGTTGAGCTCCAGCTTGGAAGGGTCCACGAGGACGGCCTCGAGCGCCTCCGGGCGGTCAAAGTGCACGCACGTGTGCAAGACGGACGTGCCCGCGCTGTCCTTCGCGTTTGGATTGGCGCCCTTCTCGAGAAGGCGCGTGACAGTCGACACCTGCGGTGCCATCGCGAATCAGTAAATACAGTGCACTCTGCGCTCATGCACGCAAATCCCCATCCCCCCCGGGGACTCCCAATTGCACGGCGTGTGGTATCCAACCCACCATCCCCTTCTCGCACGCAATGTGCAGCGGCGTCTGCCCGCCTGCGCCCCCGAGGTTAAGTTCGACGCCGCTGTCGATGAGAAACTCCGCCGCCTCCGCCATTTCGAGGCGCAGCGCCCGATGCAGCATCGAGTCGAACGTGGCGTCGGCGACACGCAAGTCGCACCCGCTGTTGCGCAGCGTCGTCGCGAGGCCAAACTTCTTTCTCTCCAGCGCCAGCCACACCGCCGGCCGTCCCTCCTTGTCGCGCACGTTCAAGTTGAGCCCCTCGGCTTCTTTCAACAGCACGGCGACGACGTCCACAAAGTCGTTGGCGACGGCCACGTGCAGCGCGGTGCGGCCGAGAGAGTCCTGCGCATTGCACGGGGCGCGCGCAGAAAGAAGGTGCGTGACCATTGCCGGGAGGTTCTTCGCCGTGGCCACGTGCATGGGGAGAGAGCCGTCCGCACTCGCGGCTGCCACGTTCGCCCCATTGTCGATGAGAAAATCGGCGGAAAACGTGTCGCAGCGGTCCAGCGCGGCGTGGAGGAGCGTGTATCCGTCGCTCGCGCGGGGCGAGTCGACGTCGCACGCGTGGCTCACGAGCGTGCGCGCGACCTCCTCGTGCCTGTCCACGAGCGCAAGATGGAGCGGGACGTCGCCGGCGTCGTCCCTCTCGCTGATCATGCGCGACGCGTCCGTGCTGTGTTCGATGAGAAACAGGAACACGACGTCCTCGCGGCCGTGCTTGATGGCCATGTGCAGGGGGTACCGCGTTATCTGCTTGAAGAGCTCGTAGAGAAGAGGCGCGGGCATGGCCGCAAACTTGGCCTCGGGGATCTCGTGCCAGTAATTGAGGATGAGCGTCGCGCACACGCGGCGAAGCTCGGACGCGGCCGCAGTGTCGGCCACTTCGAAGAGGTTGCAGGCGTTCTCGACCGTCACGCACGACACGAGCACGTGCTCACACCTTGGCGAAGTCAAAAATGTCAACGGGGTGACGCAAAAGAGAGTGTCACAATGGGTTTTGACTGCTAGTGCACTCGCAAAAAGCGGAATAGACATGCGCCGTTTGCAGGCTTTTTCGCAGACAGTAACAAGCACGCTGCGCCCACTCATTCACCTCTCCTTCAGCCCGATGAGCGAGTACTTGTTCGACGCCGTAAGCAGCTCGATCGCAAACTGCACGTCCTGGCGAATCTCGGTGCGGTCCGTGTAAACCCAGCGGAGCAGCGCCCACCCGACCTCGAACGAAAGATTCGGCAGCTCAATCTCGGTCACCTTGTTGAAGTCGCCGTCGGTCCATCGCTCGCCCCGCGCAAGAAGAACAAACTTGTGCGCGCGGATCACACGACCGCCGACCTTCACGGCGACATCACTGCGTGCACGCGAACACGACGAATGGGCGTTTGAATCCAACGGCATCCGGAGGATACAATTGACAACAGTATGTGCACACACGAACACGATGAATGCGCGCTTGAGTCCACACGGCGCACACACCTGAACGTATCCTTGTCGAAGAGCTCCTCCACTTTCTTGAGGATGCGTGCGACGTAGTTGTCGCGCGCGGTTTGGTTGGCCGCTGCCGTAGCGATGGCGAGCGCCTTCTCCATCTCGAGCATCTTCGACTGGAGCTTGAGATACTCTTGCCTCAGCAGCGTCAGGTGCTTCTGCAGCTTAACGGGGTCCGCTGCGTGCGCAAAGAAAGTGCAATCCGTGTGAGCCTCGAGCCCGTAAGCGCCAATCGGATACCCCACACTACCCCAACAGTAACGAATGCGCATAAGGCACACCCGAATACACTTAAATATGCGGCTGAGAACTGTCGCAACGCGCGCTCCAGGTGTCGTCCACAGCGACCTGCGCATAATGACACGCGCACGCAGGATTGCGACAGATGATTAGCACTCACACGACTGCACTTCGGCGAGTGGCAGTGCATCGTTGCTCCCCGTTTTGCCGGTCCCACGGGCCATTGGCCGCGGGGAATTCGGACCCGACATGGTCGCAACCGACGCCAGCACACGCGGGCTGCGCACGGCGACACTCGCACAAGCACGCTCCAAGAAAAAGATGCCCCCCTCTTGTTCGAATCGAAGAGTGTGTTGGTGTGTTTTCTTTTCGAATCCGAGTCCATCACACCCCGGATGTCCCGTGCTCCACTTCGACCGGACTGGCACATGTGATTGCACTGGACGGCTCAAAGTTTACGACACATCCCAGTGCTCTATCTGAGCTTCCTCTCTAGAAAATGGCGCTGCGCCTCCTCTCGAGGGGTGCGTACCCTCTGAGGTCCGCTGCGTGTGCGCTGCCTTCGTGCACGAAGCGCTTCTTTGCGGATGAGCGACCCGCGGAGAAGAGCAACGGCGCGCCAACGCCGTCAGCTCCTTTCGTGCGTCCAAACACCGAGATTTTCGAGAGAATACTCTCACACTTTCCCTCACCTATCACGTACGCCGTCGCATATGGATCGGGCGTGTTTTTGCAGCCTGGTAACGACAATCCCCAGGTGCGTGTGCGTGCAGTACACCGCGCAGTTACACTCGCGAAATGGTGATGCTGCGAGATGTGCGACTGCTTTTTTTTTTGTTATTGAAGCGGGCCTTATTTTCAGGACAACATGCTTGACTTTATATTCGCTGTGGAGGATGCCAAGGACTGGCACCGGAAAAACATTCGCGCGAATCCCAGCCACTACTCGGCCATCCGCTTCCTCGGCGCCGGTGCGGTCACGGCAGTGCAGCGCGACTTGGGGGCGCCTGTCTACTACAACACGCGCCTAATGTGCGAGGGTCGGATGATCAAGTACGGGGTCGTTGCGACTGAAGACCTCCTCACCGACCTTGTCGAGTGGACGTCGCTGTACTTTGCTGGGCGCCTGCAGAAGCCCGTGCTTGTATTGAGGGACTGCGCGCGAGTCAGGTGCGTAATGAGTCCGCTTGTGTGTGTGCGTGTGTGTGTGAGTGTGCGCGCGCGTGTGCCTGTATGTGTGTGTGCATGCGTGTGCGTATGTGTGTGGGTTTACATGTTTTTCTGCGACTGTACGTGTTGTGTAGTGTTAGATGCTTGCACGAGACTGAACATTCCGCGTGGATGTGTGTGTGCGCAGGCAGGCGAACCTTGTGAATCGCTCGATTGCGCTGACGCTCGCCCTGCTGACGCACGGTAAGCCAGGCGCCACTATCCAAGAAACAGACGTGTACCGGTGAGTGTTGCCGACTGTGCCGCTGTGGTCGATATGCTGCACGCTCCATTCGAACACGAAGCGAACAATGTTTTTATGTTGTTCTCCATCTCCTCTTCTTTCTCGTGTGCCTACACACGCACACACGAACGCGCGCACGCACGCACGCGCGCTCGACAGAACCATTGCGGGATTCTCGTACGGCGGCGATTTCCGCATGCGCTTTGGCGAGGACCCAAAGAAGGTCGATCGCATCGTGCACGGCAGCCTTCCGGGCTTCCAGGCGGAGTATCGCGAGCTCATGCTCTCGCGCGCCTATCTCAAGTTGCACCGCCACCACGGCACGATTTCGTTCTCGAACGAGTACGCGCAAGAGCGACCACAGATGATTCGGAGCCTCCCTTCGCAGATGAGGCGCGCCATCATGAAGTGGGTGGCGGGGGTCGTGTGCATCGTGCACATGTGTGGAGGTTGTGGTTGGCAGCTGTGTGTGTGTGTTGTGGCGCGTGTGCTTGTGTGTTCTTCCTGTGCGTGTGCCCTACTTGTTGCTTCAGTCTGTCAATTCTCAACCCTGCATCGCGTCACCGTTCGCAGCGCCCACGTGAGCGCCATCGGCCGCATCGAAGCGAACCCCCTCCACGCCGCGCAGGGACCTTCGAGCGAGGCCGTCGACGAGCTCATCAGGGCGTGCGCCGACGCCGAAAAGTTGCCGCAGTACATCCGAAAGATTACCGCCGCGACCGTCGCCGGGACGTCCTTCTCGACGGCGGCCAAGGGTGTCATCACGGCGGGCTTTTCAAAGGCCATTGCGTACGCGAATGCCAAGGTGGACAAGATGCGAAAGGGATCGGCGTCGCCGTCGCGATCATCAGCCGAGGGCGCCTGAACGTGCGGTTCTCCGCAGTGAGAATGTCCCTGTGTCGCCTCTATGTGGACGAAGAGTGTAGGAGTGCGTGCGTGCGTGGAATTTCCGTGCGGCACTGGTGGCCGGCAGAAATGCAGTTTGAAGCGTCGCAAGCAGTGCTGGCACATTTGCAGATGATCGCACTAGAGGTCCACACGCACGACACGAAACTTTCTTTCGCCCGTGAATGCACGTTGAATGCTACAGTAAGCGAATGTGACATAATATTTAAAAAAACACACGAGGTGCCTCAGCCCGCGTAGTCCTCTCCCCCAAGCAGCATGGCAAAATCATCGTAGAAGACGACGCCCTTCTCGGGGTCGACGGCGGCGGTGAGCATCTCGTCAATCTCCTCCTGGGAGAAGGGCTCGCCGTTCTGTGTTAGTGCGCGCGTCAGCTCGTCTGTTGTGAGGTAGCCCTTGGCATCGACGTCGAGGATCTGCGAGGCGTTCAGCGCAAGACTTGATAAGCGTACTGAGGACAGCACACGCACGCGCGCGCACATACATACAAACATTTCCCTATATA
>CALSCQ010002031.1:0-38942 GCA_943704525.1 Pigoraptor vietnamica | reverse complement strand
AGGGGGGGGGGTGGGGGGGGGAGCGGTTTAATGTGCTAATATTTCCTGTGTCAACGCGTGGTCGGCATGTACGTGTCAGTGGCACGCGAGCATACTGCGTGCGCACGTGAGCAGCTCTGCTTCTCGGTTGCATGCGCAAGGTACGCCATCTTGACATGTGTGAGTGCGTCTGTGCGTTTTGTGCGCCTGTGCGTCTGTGCTGGGTCAGGTCGGGCAGCGTACCTTCCAAAGGCTTCGAGCACGCGGTCGATGGCGGTCTCAAACTTTTCCGTCAGCGTCGCCTTGACGACGTCCACGATCCTGTGGCCGATGAGCGTCTGCCATTCGCGCCGCGTTTCGACCATCTGCTGAACGCGCCAGTCGGTCTTCCTCCCGCTGGCCGGTGCCTTTAGCCACTCCGCCGCGTATTCCTGCATGACGACTCGCGACACGCAAAGCAGCGCATACTTGATGCTGTCTCCGCTGACGGCGCTGGCGATCGCGCTCACGTCCTTCGCAATCGCATCGCGCAGGTGCGCAAGGTTGTTGCGGTTGAGTCCGCTGTTACTGAACTCCCTCTCGATGACTCCACGTGTCGCAGTCTCCGCGGGCGTGCCGAGCCGCATCAGTGGGACCATGTCCACCAACGGCGCAACGAGTCGCCGGAGCAGGTGGTTGCGCACGTCCGCCTCTGTCACCGCCGTAGTACTCTCCGTTGGGCGCGCGGCGTCGTTGAGCTGCGCGGTGAACCGCTGTATCTGGGTGCGTATGTCCGCCAGGCGCTTCTCCAACTTGCCCTCGTCACTGCGAATGATGTGTGCGCAGTTCGCTTCCACCGCTGTTGCGACGGCTTCGACGGCGGCTTCCACGATGTGCTGCCGCACGGCTCGCACAGCTTCTATCTCCGCGATCGGCACAGTCCCCGTCGCGTACGGCTCCTGAGCCGTAGCGAGGAGATTGTTGACGTCCTCCACATTGGCCCTCGTCGTCGCGATGCTTCGGCGCACCATCGCCTGCACGATTTCGCTGCGAAGCGCGGCCATCGTGCCAAAGTCGTCCTTAACGGTCGGCGTCTTGAACGTGATGATGGGGCACACGCGGATGGCGCTCATGGCGTCCTTGATGGACTCCTGAACGGAGTCCTCGTCGTCGTTGTTCTCGCGAATCTCTGCCTCGATGTTGTCGCGCAAGGACTTCTGCGTGCGTACGATGTGTGTGTGTGTGTGGTCGGTGGGGGGGATGGGGGGAGGGATGGTGGGTAAATGGCGAAGCAAGACATTCAATTGCATGAGCATCACACATGCATACACGCACATGCCACGCCTCACACACTCTCGCTCTCTCACGCGTATGCGTACCGTCAGCAGCTTTCGCGTCTCGTCGACGTATTTCGGCGTGAGCGTCCCGGGGCGCAGTTGGAGGACCGCGACCACGATGAGGATCGGGCACTTGCTGCGATCCGTCGCCAGATCGCGCAGGATGCCGACATGCTTGGCGATATCCCACGTGTCAGGGCGCAGATGCGTGGGGTCGACATAGAGAGCAACCGCCGCTGGGCGGCTGCGGGTGCCGTCGCCGAGGTACTCGCGGCTGTTGCTCGCCTGCAATCCCTCGGTGTCGACGGCCTCGAAAACCGCTCCGGACGAGTCCTTGAGGCTCTCCGTAGGAACGCCGTGTCGGATGGTCTTGACCAGCGCGCCGAGCAGCCGCACCAACTTGTTGTCGCTCTTGCGGAGCGTCGCGTGAAAGCGGTAGAGGCTGAGGCGGCCCTCTCGTATGTTTTCGCACTCGGGTGTGAAGCGGATCGTCGCGTCACAAAGGGGAGCGGCCTTGTTGAGCACGTCGTCGATGTCCGCGGCCACACCCTCCAGGGCACTGATAGCTGCCTTGATGGGCCGCGTGGACGCCACGGTTTCAATCTCCTCGCTTGGCATCGCCGAACTGCCGGGCATTTTGATGAGCGCCGTGGCCGACGCTCGCAGCTCTTCCATGCTCACGGTCTTGAGCTCCGAGAACAGGGTCGTCTCGTAAGCGTATGTCTCGTCCACGAGTGTCGAACCGCCGTGACCGTGGGGGTTCGAGTAACCGGGCCCGAAGTCGAAGTCTTTACCGTGCGTCTGGCGTTTCGAACGCAGGTCCGCGTCGCATTCGTCGCGTCGCGCTGCACTGTTTGCCTCACGGCGTGCATTTTCGACGACGTCCTCCAGCGTACCAGCGTCCGCATTGCCGATGCGTTGGAACTCGAACAGGTCCTTGTCGTGTGAGTAGCGGCTGTTTGCCTCCTGAAAGACTAGGGCTTCCGTTGTGGTCGTCTTACCGAGGCTCGTGGAGCCGACGCTCTCGTAGTGAGGCGCGGCATCCGTGAAGTTGCTTGTAATGCCCAGGTGATCTGCCAGTGCGGTGGCAGCGCCGCGCACGCGGGTCATCTCGCGCGAATCGGTGTGGTCGTTGGGCATTAAGACCACGGCGTGCGGGGCCAGGCCGCGCGGGTAGGTGGGGCTATGACGATTTGCCATCCTCCTGTTAACGGAGTGGCTGTTGAGGATGCGGAGGTACAGTCGGCAAGTGGAGCAAGTGGAAGGGGTTGGATTCACTTGATTTGGGAAGTTCTCCATAAATCGTTGAGATGAATGTGCACTGGAGCACGGTTCGAGCGAGCGAGCGAGTGTGTGAGGGGTGTGCGTCAGTGTGTGCGTGTGTGTCTGTGTCAGTTGCGTGACGGTGGTGTAACAATGAGGTTATCGCACAAAGAGTGTAACAAGCGAGATCTCGGAGGATAAGTGTTACTACAACAGCTGTCGAAGTTCGAAGGTTTTTTTCCCCTTATGACGGAACCAACAACGCATCTTTAGTTGTTGCGGCCACGCAAAGTGCGTCACCATGAACGAGTCGGAGTTTGAAAGAGAGCTATTCAAGTACCGCACGGTGCGACAGGCCGACCACGAAGGTGCGACAGACGTCATGGCGTGCTTGCACTATCCACGAGTCCATCTCTCTCAAGTCGATTCATTCGCCTTTCACTCACCGCAGGCCAAAATCCCGTCAAGCCCGTCGTGGACCCGGCCCTCTTTTCTAAATACGCTGCGTTGTTAAAGGCGAAGGACGCCTCTCAGTCCGGTGGGCATCTTGTTCTTCAAAGCATTAGCGTGTCTTCGATTGGCTGTGCGTCGCGCAATCTGCCGCTGTGCCGTAATCCATCCGTGCTTGTTCCCAGGCGCTGCTTCAAGCGGAGAAACGATCACGTTCGTTGTGCGGCCACTGAAGGGGAAGGAGCACGTCGTGCAGGTGAGTCCATGCATATGCTCGTATTCTGCTCTATTCGGTCTCACTTTTGTACTCGTTTGAGCAGGCCGTGCTTTCGGAGACTGTCTTGGACATCAAGCGCAAACTCGAGGCGGACGTGGGCCTTGCGCCGGCCGCACAGAGCCTCGTGTACAAGGGAAAGCCCTTGCAAGGTGCGTTCCACTTCTCTGTGCTGAAATGACGTCCCTGTGAGTCCATGACAACAGTCTTGGTGCGTCTTGTTCTCGCCTCTCTCGCGGTGTGAAGGGAGGTCTGTCTGTCGCGTCGCGGAGTCTGTGACGGCACCTGTCCATGGCATTGGAACCGAAGCTCTGTCTTGCACGACACGCTTGTCGACATTTCTGCAACCATTCGTGTCGCACGCACGTGGTTGTGCTATCGCGATGTGGCCCACTCTTGCTGTTTCTTATAGACGAAGCCCCCATGACTGCTAGATTATCGCTGAGGCTGACCATACACGCCCTGCAGACGGTCTCACACTCGCCGAGTGCCATTTGGAGCCAAACGCACGCGTCAATCTCGTGCCACGCACAAAAATCGGCGCGGCATCAACAGCGCCATCAGCAACAGCGCCAACAACGACAGCGCCCCCCGCGGCCGCTGCGTCGGACAGCGCGACGTCGCAGGACTTTTGGTCCCATCTTGGCGCGTTTTTGCGCCAACACTTCAGCGAGGCCGACGCGGACAAGGTGCTGCGACAATTTCGCGGGGAGCACGACGCGCGCATGGGTGCGATGACGATGGCGGACATTGAGGCCCTGGCGAAGAAGTGGACCGAGCGGGCAAACCGAGTATGAAAGTGAACGCGCCCAATTCGAAAGCTGCGTGTCGCATTTAGTGTGTGTGTGTGTGTGTGAGGGGGGGGGAATTGACTGGGGGTTGCACATAGACGCTGTGTGTGTGAGAGACGCCACATAGACTCTGGGGGGCGTTCATTTTACTTGTGAAAACGACCCCAGTTCAATAAGCAGCCATAGGTTCAGCCCCACCGACTCAGAGAGGTGCGAGAGGGAAAACACTGGCTGGTCAACCACCAGGAGACAGCGGAATTGTCGGATGGGCTCGTATCACGCGCATGCATCATTTCCACTGCGCAAGCAAAAGAAAACTACACGGAGCGGCCAGTGCAAGAGTGGTATATTCAGTGCGACGCCACGCGGAAAGAGACAGACGCAAACGCAGCGGGAAACGCGCGAGTGCATGGAGCACGACGTTGGGAACTTCAGGGGTATCCGGGGTGGTGCAACCCCGGCACTTGCTGCGGGCGCCAGGCAGTGGAACGTGAGTGGCCCGCGCCACGAGTCACAGTACGCCCCAGAGACACACATAAACCCCTCCCCCCCCTCCCCCCTCTCCCTTCTCCCTCAGGCCTCATTTCCTCAAGCGGCAATGCGCGTGCGGTAACGCTGAAGTACTCATAATAGGAACGCCGTCGAAAGAGACATCAGGCCCCTTTTCCACACTTCTGCAAACAACAATTGCTCACCGCAAACATGTCGTCGTCGTCCTTCTTCTTGTCGCCCATGCCCTTGTCCCCCTTCACACTCTGCGGCGCGCAATCGAGTTCAAATTCAAAAGGGACGTCGCCCGTAAGAACAGCACAACCACAATTATATTGCAGAGAATGAACAGCACCATTTGTCACGACCCACCAAACCACCAGTCCAGCAGACAGTGCACAGCACGAGCACACACACACACGCACGCACCTCGCGATATTTCTGCAGATAGACCTTGAGCGGCTCGATGTAGTTGTCGAACCCGAGGCTCTGCATGGCCCACAAGAGGTCCTCGCCGTTGATAGTTTTCCGCTTCTCATTGTGGCACCGATCGCTCGCCGTGGCAGTCGCAAGCACAGACAGCGTTAAGGCTGAAGCCCAACTCCCATCACACACACACACACACACGCGCAGCACACACATGCACACACACACACACACAAAGGTATGCGACAGACGTTTCGCCACTCACATTCGCACTCACTCACTCACAAATAAAGCATGCGACAGACGCTTCGACGCGGCCACAGAAGAGCCACGGAACAAGGTCCATCATGGCGGATATTCGCTGGTGATGAAGCTGATAAACTCGGAGACGCACTCCTGCACGCACTCCTTGGCGTCCTTCGCAATCTTTCCGTTGTCGGGAATGGCCTTCTTCATGATCTTGCTCACGTTCGCAATGGGCAAAAAGCGGTCCTGCGTGCCCAATTCAGGCAAAAAGGGAGGCCACGAGACGGGAAAAGGGTCAACCATGCCATCTCAATATAAGAAGGCCAATTGCAGAGCAGAACAGACGCACTGGGCAGCGAAACACACGGCCATACGACTGGAATGCCGACGCACCTGCTCCCGCAACTGCGTCGAGTCATTTCGGTCGCTGTGTTCGTCGTGCCTGCTAGACTCGTCGTCCGACATTTTCTTCTTTTGCCAATTGAGAGAGAGGCGCGCGTTTAGCGTTATTCGGTTCCCATTGCAGCGAGAGGGCATATGCGCCACTATTGTTCTTGCATGACGGTCACTGAACGGGTGGCACTCGACGAAACTTACTTTCGTTAAACTGTCACGGCAACTACGAGCGAGGTTGGCGAAAGATTTGCGTTTGCACACACACACAACGGATAACACTGTGATGATTGACTCGAAAGTGGGCACTTTGCGCAAGTACAGGGTGTCTGCGAGTGTCTGAGCGCGTTCGTCTGTGTGTGCGCGCATGTGTGCGTGTGTTCGGGCGTGTGTGTCTGGCCGTGACAGGCACTCCCGCGCCGTCCAATGGAGAGAGAGCGAGGGAGGGAGAAGGCGCCAATCCGCGCACACACTCAAATCCGGCCGAGATTTCGGTCCAACCATTATCACGTCATAATGATGTCACCTCATGAACTCATTTATTCCGAGGATTCGCTTAAACACTTCTCACCCCGGATGGTCTTCCAGCCAAATGGCGTGCCGTGTGTCGCTCACTATCCATCGCTGGCCACAATCCCTCGTTTGCTCAAAGCAGAGACCTCCATCCGCGCCGGTCTCGCCCTCTTTCCCTCTGCAAACCATCCGCGGGAGGTCTTGGTGAGCATGCGGATGCGCGTGGCGATGCATGCCCTCTGTGCAGTGCGGGTTGTCGTGGTCGAGGGATGATACTCCGTACTTGTCGTACTGTGGATGGTAGCGGGAGGAAGGAGGCCTTTCGCACGCACACGCGATAGTGTAGTAATTGTATGGTCTGTCCTTAGGCGTGGTTTCAGCCGTGTTGAGCGGGCGGGAAGTGATTTATTGAGCCCAATTTAGTGTAATAGTCGTCTCATTGCGCCTTGTGCTGCGATTTCCATTGCCGTAGACAAAGATGGCGGAGTCGGTGCAGGTTTTCGGTCGCAAGGTGGGCGCTGTGGCCGTCTGATTTGCGTCTGATTTGATCATGCTGTGTGCGAGGGAGAAAATGGCATCTCTACCCGCCTGATCTTCCATTATCCGTTGTCGCTCGTGTTCTTGGCGTGTCTTCAGACTTGCCCTCATTATTGTCAGTAGAGTGCGCCGTTCAGTTGTAGGCCATCACCATCAGCCTTTGCTGACGCCTTGCGTGCGCGTGCGCTTTTTGTGTGCGAGCAGAAGACGGCCACGGCCGTTGCGCACTGCAAGAAGGGCCGCGGCCTCCTCAAGGTCAACGGCTCGCCCATCGAGCTGTTCGAGCCCCGCACGCTCAGCTTTAAGATCATGGAGCCCGTCCTCCTCCTCGGCAAGGAGCGCTTTGCCGGCGTCGACATTCGCGTGCGCGTCAACGGCGGTGGTCACACTGCCCAGGTGTACGCCATCCGCCAGGCCATCGCCAAGTCCATCGTCGCCTACTACCAGAAGTGTGAGTGTCGGCCGCGCGATTTACTGGCTTGTTTGGGTGGCTTGTTTGTGTGGGAGTTGAGAGAGGAGGAGAGGAGGAGAAGGCTCGAGACTGACGAATGTTTCTGTGGCGGAAATGGGTGCTAGTATGTGTCGGCTCCCACTCACCCATGCAACTCTCGTCTTGTATTGTGTTTTTCTCTTCCCCGTGTGTGTTTCTTCGTCTATTCCGCGACAACGCGTGTGGTCTGCGCACGAATCTATGATTATCCCCTCACTCTGACGAGGCGCACGCTCATTTTTTGTTGTCGCCTGCTCCACGCGATTCTTGCAGACGTCGACGAGGCCTCCAAGAAGGAGATCAAGGACGTCCTCCTCGCCTACGACCGGTCCCTCCTTGTCGCCGACCCGCGCCGCGCCGAGCCCAAGAAGTTTGGCGGTCCCGGTGCCCGCGCCCGCTACCAGAAGTCGTACCGTTAAAGAGCGTCTCGTCGCGTGTGCGGCGGCCGTGCGTGCTATGTTGGCCGTCGCCGCGTGCTGGAGCGCCCTTTTGCGTGTGCGCGTTTTTTCTGGCTCGTTGGCTCGTTTGTCTGTACGGGGACACTCTGTTGCGGATGGCGCTGTGTGTGCGTGTCTGCCAGTGATCTTGCGTGGGTGGTCGGAAGGCTCCCACAGTGCGGAGCTCCTTACTGCGAAAGCGGGGGTTCTCTGCACCGCTCCTCTTATGCGAGCGGTCGTGACGTTGCGGCCGTTTGCGGCTCGTGATAAATGCGAGTTTTCATACGAGTGTTTCGTGAACGTGAGTAATTGCACATTGAGAGGGCGAGGGATCCCCTCGAATGCCAACAGCTCTTTCACGCCCGTGTATCCCGTGCGCAGCACTCTTAGCGCACGCCATGAACACTTGACTAACAATCCCGTGTTCCGCCACGAATGAGAAGACAGTCTCGAAGCCGACCGTCGATCGAAACGGCTGTACATGTTGCTTCCTTATCGCCAACCAGCTCTAACAGCTATAGTCGTGCAACGGAGGTTGGCGAAGCGAAGCAAGCACACGGCGCCGTGAAGTCGGCGCCGTTTGGCCATGGCGCGATAGACTGGATGTCATTCGCACAATGTGCAAACTGTTGCAACTATCGTAGCAGGCCACTAATGTCCTAACACTCGCACGTGCGAACAGTGCCCCCGCGCAATTTGATATAAATGCCAGCCTCGCTTACATTTCGGTACAAACGATGGCGTGCACATACAGAGGGCTGATTTGCGCGCGGTGACCAGCGCGCGGGTGGGCGGAGGGTTAAGCGGCCGCCTAATCCTTCGACTTCTTGGCCATCTTCTCCTCCTCCTCCTTCTGCTTGCGGCGCTTCTCGCGGATGCCGACAAGGCGCGCGTCGGCGCGGGCAATGCGCAGCGTGCGGAAGGCAGAGTGCTTGACCTCGTCCTCCGTGATCTTGCGGGCCTTGAGGCGCGGGTGCACCTGCACGACGGGGAGGGGCTCGCCCTTGAGCTGGGCGGCCGTCTTCACCTCGGCGGGCGTCGCGTCGCCGGCCTTGGGCTTGTTGGCGCGGCGCGGGAACACAATGAGCTTGCTCTTGTACTCCTTGAGGCGCGCCACGTTGGCCTGGAGGCCCTCCACAGACTTGTTCGTCCGGCGGTGGTCCACGGCAATGCCGATCGTGGACGCAACGAGGCGGTTGATGCCAGCCTCCTGCAAAGACGCACACACGCACACGCACACATCAGACACGCGACTTCACAACAGCAAGCAGAATGGCCCGTGCATCCGGCCATACTCCGAACACGCGACCCCATGAATCACACGCCACACACACACATATCACCGAAGAATATGCCAACACTGCCGCACAATTCCGACCCGAGCACGGCGCCCACCTTGAGCTCCTCAAGCGTGAAGCCACGGCCCGCGCGGATCTTCGTGTTGTACTTGTTCGTCTGGGAGCGAACGGCGGGGCGGAGAACGCCACCCGTCGGGCGGGGCGCGATGGCGAGCGCCTTCTTCTGGCGCGCAAGACGCCTGAACAGCAAGACGACACGGCCCACATCAGAACCATTGAAGCCAACCACGTGGTACCAAAAAACATTTCGTCAACACGCCCTTGACGACAAACCGAGAGAGAATGAAAGCAATTGATGCCATCAAGACAAAGCAAGTGACAACACGAAGTAAGACGATGCACTCGCTCGTGCACAGTGGATGCACGGCACGCACCTGCGCTTCTTGCGGCCTGGCTGGTCGAACCACGTCTTGACGTAGCGCTGCCACTGCTTGTGGAAGTGCCCATTGGGCACCATATTGTTGTGCTTCACCATCTGTGCTCGAAGCGCAGCGACCGAGAGAGAGGGAAAGAGTGGTCGTGTGTGCAGTTGTGTTGGGAGGGCGTGCGTTGCGAGAGGAAAGAGTGTGATGCAAAGCAACCGTGAGAAGCAAGCTCAGTGACAAGATGCACACATCCTCACGACTGGCTTAAGGTTCGAGAGGGTCATGGCCTCGTCCCCCTGTCCAACTGACACCTCTTAAACCCAGCCACAGCCACACGAAGCACCAGCACATGCTACGCTACTATCACGCATCCATCGATATAGCGCAGGTGCTTAGCATCCACGCATCTCCTCGCCCAATCCACCGCCATCCTGCATCGTCGCATAACGAGAGCCTCACCTTCGTACAATGCCTGTCCTAAGGACCACGAGACGGGCAGAAGACGATGGACGAAAAGGAGAGAAGCCGTCGCAGAGGGATGCGATCTCATGTAGTGAATTGGCGAGTGCCCCAGTGTGATTGAGCGGCCCTCTCTCCATGCGCCACAAGGGGATTGTATGGCACACTATGGGCGATTATTGGAACAGCCCGTTTTCATAGTCAATCCA
The DNA here is from genome assembly GCA_943704525.1 of Pigoraptor vietnamica. Lineage (NCBI taxonomy): Eukaryota > Filasterea > Ministeriida > Capsasporidae > Pigoraptor > Pigoraptor vietnamica. Next base: position 28,947 of record CALSCQ010002031.1, on the reverse strand, counting down.
TAGACAAGAAAATTTATTTTTGATTAATGAAAAGGGGTCTTACAATGCAGAGTTCACTCTGGTGTTACTCTGGTGTAAATTGTAACACCGTGTTACTTTTGTCGGCATTTTGAATTGAGTTTCTCGCCAAATGCGTCGAAATTTGCCCTTTCCTCAATTTAATGTCTGACAATTCTTGGCTGCCTCCTCAATTAAATTGAGGAAATGGCCAAAACTACGGATAAAATGGAGCCCCTCTTTCAATTTAATTCGCGCCGATGGAGGTGCCCACGCAACATGCAAGCCCACAGCTGTTCCGTCTGCCCCGTCATACGATGAGCGTGGCACACACACACACAACACACACGCACGCTTGATGTGGCCTCTGCAGACAGGAAAGTCTTCCGTGTTCCATTCTGTCTTGGGATTGGGGGGTTAGCCGTATCGACTCGCATACGCATCTCGCATCTCGCCCTGGTGCGGTGCGTCACTGCCAGAGGAGAGGCCGCCCTCTTCTGTTGTCTTGGGTCACTTGGCGTGAGGCGACGAGGGAGCGCCCCCTCTATTCGCAGCCATGCGCCGCGACAAGAAGGACGAGGACAATGGTGTGCATCGTAGCAAGGCTGCAGAAAGATTCGAGTGGAAATCGAGGGCTTGGTTGCATCTTCTTTGAGTGTGATGGTCTTGCTGCGAATCCATCTAATCTAGTGTATTGCCAGTTCGAACTTTTTGGCTCTCTGTGCTTCCTTCTTTGCGGAATGATAATGGTTGTGCGTGGTGCATTGTTGTGGATGCCGTTGTTTTTTTTTAGAAGCCATCTCGTTTGTGCCATCTTGCAAACTAATGAATGTGTTTCTCTTGCGACCCTCAGGCGACGTGACCGTCTTTACAAATCTTGAGAAGAGCGCCGTGCTGCAGGAGGCGCGGCAGGTCTTCAACGAGAATGCCGTCAACCCGCGCAAGTGCGTTCACGTGCTCACGAAGCTCCTCTACATCATTGCTCAGGTGGGGCATTGCGCGCCCTTTTTTGTGTGCATTGCATTGCGTGTCATGTGTGGCAGTTGTGCGCGTGCTTGTGCGTCTAGGGAGTTGTGCGTGCTTGGCGTTTACGCACTGCGCGGTCGCGCGAGGCTGGATGAGAACGTATTGTGAGTCCTTTCTCTTTCCCCAGCCTGTTGTGCTCACGTGCAATGCGCACTTTGTGTGCAGGGCGAGCCCATTGGGACGCGCGAGGCGACAGAGACCTTCTTTGCGATCACAAAGCTCTTCCAGTCGAAGGACGTGGGTGTCTGCGCGCCTCAGTGGCTGCTTGCTGCGATCCCTTCCTTGTGCGTTGTTCGCTCTTTGGAACAAATCCCATATTCAATCGCCTCTCTTTGTCGCGATTCCCTTCTTGCATCGCGCTCGTGCGTCGCTCTGATCGCTCTGATCTCAAAAGGAATCTTGCTCAATCGCCTCGCGTTTTTTTCCCTTTGGTTTTGCGCAGATTACGCTGAGGCGTATGGTTTATCTGAGCATCAAGGAGCTCTCGACCATTGCTGAGGACGTCATCATCGTCACGAGCAGCCTCACGAAGGACATGACGGCCAAGGAAGACCTCTACCGCGCCAACGCAATCCGCGCCCTCTGCAAGATCACAGACGTGGGTGTCGCGGCGTGCTTTTGTTGTTGTTGTTGTTGTTGTTGGCGTTGTGTGTGTGTGTGTGTGTGTTTGTGCGAGTGTGTTTGTGTGTGTGTGTGTGTGTGTGTAATTGCTGACGTCTCGTTTATAGGCTGGATTTTCATTGTGTTGAGTCTGTGTATGTATGTGTCTGTGTGTCGTGGCTGTGCTGCGTGAAGCGGACCCCTGTGTTTGAATTGGCGGCAAAGACCTAATCTCACTCGTGTTCGTCTGTCGCACAGAGCACCATGTTGCAAGGCATTGAGCGCTACCTGAAGACGGCGATTGTCGACAAGAACCCGACCGTCGCGAGTGCCGCGCTCGTCTCGTCCGTCGCCCTCCTGAAGGACAACTTTGACGTGGTGAAGCGCTGGGTGAACGAGATCCAGGAGGCCCTGCAGTCCAAATCGAACATGGTCCAGGTGCGTTGGTCGTGCTCTGTGCGCGCCCGTAGTTACCTTGTTGCTGCGTGTTCGTGTCACTGCTGACTTTGGCGCCGCTGCGAATGATGTGCTCTGTGCGCGTGTAGAGTGCTGCGCGTCGGTAGTCACGTTGTTGTCGCGTGTGTGCAACATGAACGTCCACTCACTCGCTCCCTCTCTTCCCATAACAATCGCACAACGACAGTACCATGCGCTCGGCCTCCTCTACCACCTCAAGCAGAAGGACAAGCTGGCCGTTTCGAAGCTGCTCTCGTCCCTCATGAAGGGCTCGCTGCGGTCGCCCCACGCGTACTGCCTGCTTATCCGCTATGCGTCGCAGGCGCTCGACGACGGCGACGAGCAGGTGGGGTTTTTGTGTGTGTATTTGTGTCTGTGTCTGTGTGTGTGTGTGTGCGCGCGCGCGTGTGTGTGTATCTGTAGTGTCTGTGTGTGTCTCGCGCGTGGTTGAGCGGTGAATGCAATGAGCAGTTGATGCAATGCGTGCACGTCTGCTTTCCATATGAACCTGCGTCCCGAGTCACTAATTTTCCCTCTTTCTACCTCTTTCTCCCTCTCTCTCCCGAGCACAGTCGATGAAGATGCTCTTTGATTTCCTCGAACAGTGCCTGCGCCACAAGAGCGAAATGGTCGTCTACGAGGCCGCGCGCGCCATCTGCTCCCTCTCTGGCGCCACCGCGCGGGAACTCACTCCCGCCATCTCGGTGCTCCAAATGTTCCTCAGCTCGCCCAAGCCGACGCTGCGCTTCGCCGCCGTCCGCTCACTCAACAAGGTGCGGCCGCGTCCCTTGTATCTTCCGCTCTTGGATCCTATGGACTGTGGCTGTGCGCTCTCTGATGTATCATGTATAACGAGTGCCACCTTTCGTCTGCTGACCCGTGTCGTGGCCGTGCGTTTCGTGCGCGCTGTGCAGGTGGCCCTGACGCGTCCGCTGGCGGTGACGTCATGCAATCTGGACATGGAGAATCTCATCACCGACTCGAACCGGAGCATTGCGACGCTTGCGATCACGACGCTACTCAAGACGGGCAGCGAGGGGTCGATCGAGCGGCTCATGAAGCAGATCTCGTCGTTCATGTCGGAGATTTCGGACGAGTTTAAGATTGTCGTCATTGACGCCATCCGCTCGCTGTGCCTCAAGTTCCCCAGCAAGCAGGCCGTCATGATGGGATTCCTGTCGGGCGTCCTTCGCGACGAGGGCGGCTACGAGTACAAGAAGGCGATCGTCGACACCATCTCGGGCATTATCGCCGAGATCCCCGAGGCGAAGGAGACGGGTGCGTGTGTTGTGTTTGTGGTGTGGTGTGGTGTGTGTATGCGTATGTGTTGCTCGTGTGCGGCCGGTTGTTGATAGTTGCTCCTGTCGATGTGTGTCGCCGATCTATCTGTGTCAGTGCGACTGGGTTGCGTTATGCTCCTTCCTAACTATGCCATTTCGTCTGCCAGGCCTGTCCCACCTGAGCGAGTTTATCGAGGACTGCGAGTACACGAACCTCTCCACGCGCGTGCTTGCGCTGCTCGGGCGCCTTGGGCCCCTCTCGAAGACGCCGTCGAAGTACATCCGCCACATCTACAACCGGTGCGTCCTTGCTGTGTGTTCTCGGTGTCACGTGCGGCCATACAAGTGCCTACGTGGTCGCGCAGGGTTCGCTGGTGTTCGTTTTCTCCGATGGAATTGGTTGCTGAGAGAAAACTAGAGCCCTTGCGTAAACAAGCGCTGATTCTCTTTCATTGATGACCTCAGGATCATTCTCGAGAACGCAACCGTGCGCGCGGCCGCCGTTTCGGCCCTCGCGAAGTTTGGTGCGCAGTCGGAGAAGCTTCTCCCGAGCATCCTCATTCTCCTCTCTCGGTGGGTACACACGTCAGCGTCGACAGAGTCGCAGTGGGCGGAGCTCTAAGAAGTTTTCCGCGTTGTTGCCTGCTCGTTACTGCGAATTGTTACTCACCCGGTGCGTGTTGATGCCCCGCAGATGCCTCGAGGACCAGGATGACGAAGTGCGCGACAGGGCGACGCTCGCACTCACCTTGCTCAAGGGTGACCCCGCCGTTGCGCGCCGCTTCGTCCTCGATGGTGAGTTTATGGTCTTGTGAGGCTCTGCTTTAGAGTGCGGCGCCCGTTGCGTGCGAACAGAAGTGTGCGATGCCATTGTGCGGCTTTCGCGCGGGTGCGTGCGTTCCGTGTCCTCTCTGATCGCACTTCCCTGCGCCGCAGACGTCATGGTGTCGATGGCGGGTCTCGAGCGCGCCCTCCAGGAGTACATCCGGTCGCCCGCGGACGTCCCCTTCAACATCAAGACGGTGCCGATTGTGACGAACGTCACGCCAGAGGCCGTTGCCAAGAAGAGTGCGTGCTGCTGTGTTGTGTGGAGCGCTGGCGTGCATGTGGCCGTGTGCTCCTGTTGCGCCGGTGTGTGTGCGTGTCGCTTTCTACAATCGTTCCTTGCCTCGTACCCTGTCTCACCACAAAACCTTCACCCGCGCAGCTACGGCCGAGGTGCTCGCGGCGCCTGCAAAGGCCAAGCCGGAGGTCAACTCGCAGGAAGTCACTGCCACGCGCCTCGCCGCGATTCCCGCCATCAACGGTACGCGACCTCTTTCTCCCTGTCGTCGTCTGCCTCTATAACCTTTGACAGTCGGTTGTTATTTCACGCGTAAATGCCTGTGTTTTTTGCGACGCGCGAATGTGCGGTGCATTGCTGTCGAAGCTTACGCCCCGGTCTTGTCGCACCGCAGCGCTCGGCGGGCTGTTCAAGTCTTCCAAACCCCATCCGCTCACGGAGGCCGAGACGGAGTATGTGGTCACGTGCACCAAGCACACGTTCAACTCGCACGTCGTGCTGCAGTACGACGTCACGAACACGCTCAACGACCAGGTGGGTGCCATTTCATATGCCTGGATTTGATGTGTGTGTGTAGACACTCGAAGCCGCATGTATCTGCGCGCGTGCTTGCTGCGAACGTGTGAGTGTGTGAGTGTGCGGGCAAGTGCATCTGACCCTGACGCATCTCTTCTGTTCTTGTCTCAGTTCCTGGAGCACGTGAGCGTGGACCTTGCCGTTGACGGCGCCTTTGTCCTCGAGCGCGTCATTCCCATCGAGAAGCTTCCCTACGGCACGCCTTCGCAAATCTACGCCGTGCTGCGTGGCCCGGAGGAGGGCGGCAGCGGTGCGTGGACTCTCTCTCTCTCTCTCTCTCTCACACACACACACATACACACAATTTTGTGGGCATGCGCTTCGTATCTTTTTTGTTGCGAAGAGTGCTCTGTGCCGTAGAGTGCGCTGCATGACCTGCTGACTTGTGGCTGCTCCCCGCAGTGACTGGCGTGGTGACGAACACGCTCAAGTTTATTGTCAAGGACTGCGATCCGAACACGGGCGAGCCGGACGAAGAGGGCTACGAGGACTCTTATCTGGTGGGGTGTCTCTGTTCTCTCCGATGCGAATGAATGTTATGGTGATGTGTGTGTATGTAAGTGTGTGTGGTTTGTGTGCATTGTCATGTGTGTATGTATACGTGCTCACCTTCCTACCCACCCACCTGCAGATCGAGGACCTGGAGCTTACGACGGCCGACTTTATGCTGCCGCACAACGTCACCGGCGAGTTTGAGCAGGCGTGGGAGGCCGCGGGCGACGAGGGCCAGGTCGAGGAGACGTTTGCACTATCGTCGATGAAGAGCCTCGAGGGTGCGTGCACCGCGGGGTTCAGCGTATCTGGCATGGTCGCGCGTGCCTGTGAAGTTTACTATCGGCGCATCAACTGGACAATACGTTACACCATTCCCTTTTTTGCTGCACCCCCACTTGCTCTTTGATGTCCGTTCGATGACGCCCTCGCTCACTTCCGCCCCTTTGACGCTGCTTGCAGAGGCCGTGTCGCGCGTGATTGGTTTCCTCGGCATGTTCCCGTGCAAGAAGTCGGACGTCGTGGCGAAGGGAAAGAACACGCACACGCTTCTCGTCTCTGGGATTTTCAAGGGCGGCGACCAGGTCCTCGCGCGCGCCCAGCTCGCGTTTGAGCCGTCGACCGGTGTCGCGATGCAGCTGACGGTGCGCTCGCCAAACCCGGCCACGAGCGAGATCATCTGTGCGGCCATTGCGTGAGGTGGAATGGAGTCTGGTGGCTCCTGTGTGCCTGGCGCTCCGGTGTATCTGAGATGCGAAGCCTTCGTTCGGCATGCTGTGCGTTGGCGTTGAGTGCTCTGAAAAATGAAAACGCGCGCGCGCACCGTTTCTCTCAGCCACTGTGTGTAAGCAACTCGTGTTGAGGCTCAAGCGTGGGCGCGGACTAGTCTGAATGTGACTGTGGAATTCGAGATCACGTGAGGGGCGGCGTGGTCCCCTGGGAAAGGAAATTTCTCGGCAGGCCCATGGTACCCGCCATTAGTCGACCGGATCGGTCTGGGAAGAAAAAAGGACACGAGGAAAAGGAGAAAGGAAGGCGCTACTCCGACCACTGTCGCCGTGCTCCGAACCATCCTACGGTGCCTCTCAACCCCCGAGGCCGCCTACTTCGGTCACCGTAATTGGGAGATTGGAGCGTCGTGGCGAATGATGATGGCCAGCATTCGCTTCTGTCGTGGCTGCGCACGCGGAGACCGCCGCCTTCTGCCCCTCTCGGCAGTTGCGCTGACCGTGTTGCTTCTCGTCTTTCTCTACAGCGATGGTGAGGGGATGCGACGGCAGCATTCAGAGCCGTGTCAGTCACAGTCTGGAGCCAGTGAACCACCGACGTCTGCTGCGTAGGAAGGCCCCCCGTCAAAAGGACATTGTCTTACTTCGCTACCCGCGTGAGTTTCTCTCATATTTCCCTCGGTCCTTTCCTCTTTCGACAGGAACGCTTTCGTCGATGTTTCAGTCGATGCAGCAACCCAAGCAACGGCCGCCGTCCCACCCGGCCAAACGAGCAGCGGCCCGTGAGGAAGGGCTCGCGGCCACCCTGCCCTGGGGTGACACCTCGGCGAACATACCCCTTCTCATCTCGCAAACACGAGGTGCGCCCTTTGTTTCCCTCAGCTGCTGTTGACGTGTCTGCGTAACCGTGCTCGATGACTGCGACTTGTATCTCGTGACTGTGTTTGCCGTGTAACGTACTAATACGAAGAGAAAACTGCCTTCCTGCGAACAGCGACTTCACGTGCGCGGGTGCGACAGCCGGTTATAACGGTGGGAGTGCCCACAATCACGCGGCCGACCAAGACGAGGGAATACCTCTTCGCCACACTCGACTCACTCGTGAAGGGCTGCGAGCACCGCGAGCTTGAGAAGGGCGTTGTTTCGGTCGTGGTTTTTGTCGCGGATGCCGGCGGGCGCGAAGAGTCGACGCAGGCGCTGCTGTCGGAAATTGCACAGCGGTACCCGTCACTCGTGGCATCGGGCGCGCTGGACCTTGTGCGGGCGCACCCTTCATTCTACCCGAAGTTCGATGAGGCGTCACTTCCGCCCAACTACGACGACCCGCTGCCGCGCCGTCAGTGGCGGTCCAAGCAGTGCGTGGACTATGCGCTCCTCGTCAATTACGCCGTCGCGACGCATGCGCCGCAGTACTATCTGCAAATGGAGGACGACGTCCTGGCGAACAGGGGGTGGCCGCTGCAGATAAGGTGGGTCTACGTGCGGGGCGCCGAATATAATTGGAACAGCACCCCTCTTCGCTGTAACACAACCTGTTTGCAATGGGCTTCGCCCTCTAAGCCCTACTTCCACTTTCGCGTGCCCCGCAGCTCCACGGTCGGCCAACACGCACACGGGAACTGGGTCATTCTCGCATTTTCGCCGTACGGGTTTATCGGCAAGCTGTTACGTGCCGCCGACGCCGCCGACTTTGCCTCCTTCACGGCGCGGTACTACAACCAACACCCCGTCGACCTCCTCATGTACCTGTGGCAGGTCACGCGCTACCAATTCGACGACGTCAAAAACGTCCCGAAGCTATTCCACCACATCGGCAAGGTGCGTCACCCGGATCACGTGCAGGTCAAATTGCTCGCAGTGGTCGACGGCACCAGAGACGCAATTCACGCTTGTGTGCGCGTGGCGTGTGCTTCGCCTCATCCAGACCTTCCGTTTGCGCAGGAGAGCTCCTTAGTCGGCAAGACGCAGTTCGTCGAGGCGCCCACAAAGGTGGAGGTCGCCCAAGACGGCTCCCTCGTGAAGGTGGCCACAGCCGCATACGACAACGGAAATCCCATCGCAACGGCCACGTGCAGCGTCGGCGTCGTCGTCGGCGACCCCCTCGCCATGTACGGCGGCGACGGACTCGTGCGACTGTCGCGCGGCGAGGCGGGCGAATACTGCCAGTTCACATTCGCGAAGCCGCACGCCGTGTCGTCGATCACGGTCAAGACGGGCGAGCCAGGCACCAGCACTGGACGCATCAGCGGTGCGTCGCTGCTCGTGTCGGCCGATGGCAGGCAGTTTGAACGTGCGGCGAGCTTTGGAGTGCTCGGCACCGCCGTCACTAAGTACGTGCCCCGCCGGATTGTTGCGGCGATGCGCATCGCAATCGAGGGATCGATGGAACCGAACAGCGAATACGTGCTCGCAAGCATAGCGATCGCCACGTGAGGCGGCGCACCACGGAACGCGTGATGTGCCATTTCGAGACTGTCGTGCACCGTTGCGTGACCGTCGCGCTCAGACAACCGAACCCCTCCGACTCGACGGCTCTTCGTGCGGCACTTCGGACGTGTCGACCGTCTCCCAGCCGTCGAGCGTCTCGTCCTCGCTCTCCTCGAGCGACTCGATGGGCGCCTGCGAAAAACAACGTCAGGAGGCCGCCGCCTATAAGAGCCTGTGTGTGTGGAAACAGTAGGAAGTACCGGAAAAAAAAAAACAAAAAAAAAACGCTGTTACCTCGACATACTCTCTTGTGGTTGGGGTGGCAGACACAATTTTCAAATAAGTGGAAAACGGCCCGTCCCTGTCACAAACAAGACGTTAGGGCGTTCAAAGCACAGAAACGCACACACACACACACGCAAGCCCACACACACATACACGCACACAAGCACACACACACACACACACACACACAACAGCGCATTACCGTCCAAGGAGAGGTGACGATGTACACGCGACAATGTTCTTGAGCGTTTGCGCAACCGCCACCGAACCGCGAACCGCACAGCCCTTTAAACCAACAAAGGCCACATGTCATAATTGGCCATCGCACACACAATTGAACGCGAGAGCGCACTGACCTGCGAGGCGCAGAGAGCTGCGACGGCCGCGTTGAGCTTTGCGATCGACACGGATATCTTGCTGAACGGACGCGGCACAAAGCCCGTGTTGCCATCGACGCCGCAAAAGTCAGTGTAGCGATAGTCCTGCGGGATCCACACGTCCAGAATGCGCGAGAGATGGAAGACAACCTGCACGCCGTGGCACATGGCCGCGCTGAGGTGCTCGGGAGTAACGCCTGCGAGAGGACAGTCCGTGTTACACGGAGGCAGAAGTTAACACTGAAGTTGCATGTGTGGGTTCAATGGCGCACAAAACACGCCATCTCCGTGAACCCACTCGAGTAATCGCCGTGGTTTGGAAGGGCAATGGTGAGAATGCGGCTGTGCGACTCGGACGCCACCCGGACAGGGAACACGGCCAGCAGGTCACCCGCGCGAATGCGGCGCATTTCCGCGACCTCCTGCAGCCGAAGGGACAGCCTGTGCACGCGCGGACGGTGTGAAGGCACACACGTGTCGAGTGAGCATCAGGCGAAGCTTGCCATGGGCAACGCCACAAGACATCGACGGGCGACGGGTCAGCATCAGCACGCCATGCGGGAACGCCACCAAGCCCACCGACGGGCGCGCACACACACCGTTGTCGTGCCTCGTCCAGCTGTTCCGCGCGCACTCTATCCTCGGCCGCTCGTGCGCGTGCCCCAATTGCCTGCCGCCGCCGCTCGATCGATGCCGCACGCTCAGCGAGAGCAGCCTGCGCGGCCTTGAGCGTGCGTTTTTCTGCCGTGGAGTAACACCAGGGTCAGGAATGCTCTGTGGCATTGTTGTTGAGAGGGCAATAGCGGCACAATGGCCACAGAGTGGAAGGAAAGAAGAGGAGTGTGGCGACAGTGGAGTGGCCAATGACTGACACACGGCAGAGGGCCATGCGCGCATGTGCCGCGCACCCTTTTCGCACGCTGCCCGCATCTGCGCAACGGACGCCTTCAGGCTCTCCACTTCGGCTGTCACCCTGGACGGAAAAAAAGCAGCGCCCACATTCACTTGAGCACCAAGAGCGGACCATATCACCCGTTGCATCAACGCCCCTCGCATTTACCACTCGGATACGAACACCACGCCCTCCCTCCCCATGCCCTTTCTAGCCGTTCCTCTCTCTCTTTCCCGCATCAGCGTCCACTCCTCCCTTTCTTCACCGCAACAACGTTCTCCACGCCCCACACAAAGCCTCCGCGGCCCGTCTCTCCACCATCGAAGGCAAGCCCACCGTGACATCTCGGGCTTGAAGGCGAGCGCGTCCACGTGACGCCGAATGCGCCGCAGGGTGGCCTCTGCCGTTTCATCTCGCCTTACGCACGCAGCTTTCCATTCGTCCCTCTTCACGGCAACGCTGTGAACGCGACAACGTCAAATAAATGACGGAGAGACAACACGAAGAAGCACGCACGCCACGACAGTGCCCAAACACACGCACCTGCTCTGAATGCAGCCGGCGCATACGAACTTGGCAATGTGAGTCGCGCAGATGCCGCACTCTGGCAGCCACACGAACTTCGTCTTCTTCTTCTCCTCGTTCGAGTCGCCGGTCGTAGAGGCCGTGTCCCCGTTGCGAGGGCTCTGCGGCGGCGTCTGAGGGAACTGCGGCATCCTCTCTCAGATAACGAGCGCTTGCACGCACAACGCACAATAACGCACAATGGCGCGGATATGGGACTGCGAATGAAGAGGGAATTCGCGACACACAGAGAAGAGAGAGATGTGTTAACGCCGACGACGGGAGGAATGAGTGAAATGGAGTGGATTTTCAAATTTGAATATTAGTAGGTTCTTCTGTCCTTTCCATGAATATGACTTGACTATTAGATTCAAACAGAATTTTACAAGGATAAAATCGGCTTAATTGTGGTATTAGACGTCTTTGCGTCATCAGTTGTACGCAGTAGGTGGAAGTTACATTGTAATGCATGGTGAGGGTTGAATGAATGTGCGTGAAGTGTGTGCGACGAGCGTTTGAGATGGCAGCGGCGATCATGATTTGCGTTGGGACATACTTTGCTCTCATGACAGTGACATTTGCTTTTATACACGTGACGCAGCGCCGCCCTTTCATCAGTCGTCGCTGGGCGGAGGCACTTCGCTAAAGCACGGCACGGCCGGCTTCGAGTTCGACGTCGTCGAGCTCACGACGTTCTGGCAATAGTAGTCCTTCTGAACGACAAACTCGCCAGTGTTTGTGACGTTCAAAAACTCGAAACCGGAGCACGGCTGCGCGGGGTCGCAGAGGATCACGCCAGGAAGGAAGACGCCGCCTGTCATGTGCACGTTCTCCAGACGAATGTTCGTCATGGCGACTCGCGGCTGCGTGGGACACGCCTTGACGACGGGGAAGAGGAACGAGCAGCCGGTGCCGTTGGTGCGGGGCTGCTTCTGCTGCTGGGGACCGATGAAGATCGGGTACCAGAGGCTCCCGTCGACCGTGATGTCGCGATACGTGATGTTGTCGATGATGCCCGTCCCCGCCGTCCCCGGATTCGACTTGACGTAGATGGCCTTGAGCGCGTTCTTGAAGCGGATGCGCTCGAAGGTCACGTTGCGCACGCAGTTGACGTTGGGGTTGGGAGGCACAGAGCCAATCGTCATGCCGACGCCGTACTCCACGTACGCGTCCCGCACCGTAATGTTGCTGCTGCACGACGAGTAACGACGGCCCACGCGCGTCGGCTTGACGGCGACGGCGTCGTCAAAGTTGATGATCGTCACGTTCTCGATCAGGACGTCGCTGCCCGCGGGGTCGATGCCGTCCGTGTTGAGCGGGAAAGTAGGGATGCCGAGCTCCGAGAGGAGGCCGTGCTGTCCAAGAAGCTCCTTCTGCTTCGTGACGTCGACGCGAATGTCGACGTTCCGCACGTGCGCGCGCACAATGTCGTTCATGTAGACGTGGTACAGCGGCGAGTCGCGCATGCGGAGGTCCGTCATGACAATATCCGTGCACTGGTACAGCCAAATCAGCGACGGGCGGTCGTCCGTCCCCGTGAGAATCGTGTCCCACCACCAGTTGTAGCCCTGCCCGTCGATAAGGCCGTTGCCCGTGATCGTCACACCGACCGTGTCGGCAATCTGGATCGCCGCGAGCCCGCACCCGGCGTCGCCGTCCTTCGGCCACGCCTTGCGATTGTTGGAGAGGATGAGGTAGCCGTCAATGCGCAGCGTCACGGAGAAGAGGCCGCTCGCCGTCGTGTTCCGCACGCAGAACTTTGCGTCCGCGGGCACGAGGGCCTCGCGCACGGGATCCGAAGGTGCGGTTGCATTCGCCGCAAGGAGCGCCTTTAGAATCGCGTTCGAATTGGCCGTGCACGCGGCATCGCTGTCGTCGTTCGCCACGGCGCCATAGTCCAGAATGTTGTTCACGGCCGCGTGCGAGTGCGCCGCGCACAGCGCGAGAATGACGCACGCAAAAGTCACTGCGGCACGCATCTTTGGCCTTTCTGACGAAGCACAAGCAAAAGCCAAAAGAGAAAAATAAAAAATAGGTGGCGGGTCGAGAGAAGTACTTGCGTGGGAGGGTTACACAATAGGCGCGCGGTATGCGTGTGTATGTGTGTGAGTGTGTGTGGGCGCGTGTCTGCGCACATTTTTAGCCTCCGACACACTCCGAACGCAGAGGGAAAAATTACTGCCGCTGTTTGGACCAATCACAGCGCGCGCCTCTGCCCCAATCCGAAAGCGCAAGTCACGTGACAACCCGAGCCATCGGACCCTCGGGACACTGTTACACTTGCAGAGTGTGTGTGTGTGTGTGCCGCGTCCTCCGTCCTCATTTACTGTGTGCGCGTGTGCCTGTGCGTGTCCTCCTCGCTTTCAAGGCTCTGCAGGGTCGCCATATCACATCGAGCTCGTGGGTCAACTAAATGCTTTAGCGAATACGAATTGGCCAAAAGCGTCCACAGCCGACGGAGCGGAACTGTCTGGTACTCTAATCAGCGTGTCAGATTCAGTTGGTTATTCATTCCATCACATAGCGCTCCCGCGTTTTCGCGAGCCTCACGGCTCCTTCTTTCCCTCAGCCGGGTCGTGCGCTGCAGGCACGTGCACGAGATCTCGAGGGGGATCGGGCTCAACCCCGGCAGGCGGAGGCCGAGCAAGGCGCCGACGAGGGATGCGCCCAATGTCCGCCGCAGATCCTTCGCGCGCATCATCTCCTGTCACGCGCTGGCGTCGCTTCAGTGTGATTGGCATCACACCCTCTCTCGACTCGTTCCCCTGCGGTGCGTCCGCGCCATTGGCGGAGGGCTGCAAGTACTGTGGCTTGTGCGCTTCTCGGACGCGGAGTGGGACGCCACTTCCCACAGCACGCAGCCGTTCCGGGATGGTGTACTTGGGGAAGCCCACGCGCTTGAACGCGAGGCTGTCGACGTCGATCTTGTAGCGGTGCGCGACCTCTCGGCGGAAGTCGGCGAACATGCGACGATTCGCGATGATCTGCGCCTCGCCTGCGGCCGTCGCCGTCTTGCGTCGGTCGGGATGCGCCATGTGCACGCTGAAGACCATCGGTACCGTGTAGAAGCGATACCCGGTCGAGTAGAGGAGCAGGCACATGGACTGCTTGTCGCCGCCCCAAAAGCTGTACGATTCGTCGAGACCGGGCAGATCGTCCGTCTTGTTAACGACGAAGAATGGCTCGTACTCCCAGTTGTACGTGGACTGCTTCCACGGCACTTTGTCGTCGCCGAAAACCCACCGGCGATACTCGGTGCAACTGCAAGCGCGACGAACACAAGGAATGATGGTGAGTGAACGTGGCGAGAGGGTGAATGCAGAGGGAACCAGCTTCTGACACAGACGGCCGGGCACACGGCGCTCGTCAGTTCAGCGTGCGATGCAACTGCAGTGCGCCCCCAACACACCTGTGCCCCTGCGGGTAGTACCGCATCTTGGATGGCCGCAGAAGGCCCTGTCGCGCCAGGCGAATAAGCGCAAGCATGTTCCGCGGTATCGTGTCGGGGTTCGCGTGGTCAATGTCGTACGAGTTCGTCCCGAACTCAAAACAGGGGATCACCAGCAGGCGCCTCTCCACGGCGTTGGCGGCGCGACCTTCGACGTACGCGCGGCGAATGACCTCATACGAGCCGTCGGAAAGGAGCATGTCGGAGTCCAGCCACAGCACGCCGTACCCCCGTCCAGCGGGGACGTAGTCGGCGACGATGTTGCGCATCGCATTGATGGGATAGAGCACGCTCGGGTCGGCGAGCACGACGACGACGGCCGTGTTGCGCACGCGGCCAGCGAGATGCAGCAAGTTGGCGTACACCTCGTCCACGCACGTCTGGTGCGTGCAGAAGATGCCGAGCGCGGCGGGTCCGTTCCACCCCGCCCGCACCCGCGCCATCGAGTCGATCATGTCGACCGTCGCCGACAGACACAAGACGACGTCGTCCGGCAGGAGCGTGAGGCCGTTTGCGAGCTCTGTAATCGAAAGACGCAGTCGCGGGGGAGGGGGGTGAGGGCCGTTCCATCCCGGGACCACGCCCGACGTATCGTTTGATGCAACGGCGTCGCTGGCAACTGCTGGAAGGCCCGGGGGTGGCGCAGTCCGAAAAGCGTCGGCGATCGACTGCCACACTGCTTGGTGCGGCAGCTTTGCCGTGTCTCGCTCTTCAAAGGGGGAGACGGGCACGTGCGTCAAGGCCTCGACGACACGCACGACCGTAGACTCTGGCAACACGGCGGGCATGTCGTTCTGGCGCACGGAGACGGACGCCATCCTGCTCTGCCCTTCGCCGTGGTTCAACGCTTCAGCAGAAGGGTCCCGAGATATCACCGCGGTGCCGCCAGCGGCGTGCGCGCGGTGTCGCATGGCTGTCGAGAACTGGTAGATTGTGATGCGCGTGGACACGGAGGCTTCGCGGGACGCAGAGTAGAAGAAGAGCACGAGCCCGAGCGCGATGATCGCGACGAAGATCTTGATCGCCTGCACGTGGAGCCTGAGGGCGCGCACGGCCACTGCGCGTGCCATGCTGGCACAGAGACACGATTCCATCCGTCCGCGTTCCGCGCTGGACTGTAGGGCAGCCGAGGACAGGCGCTGATTGGCTCTCACGGAGGCCAACGGCCCGCACTGGGCCTATTAGTGCCCGCGCAACAAACGTCGGTTCATGTGTCACGCAGCATTACACGTCGTGTCGCGCAGCGCGCCGCTAGCGAGAAGAGCCGGTCTCCTCCCCTTAGTCGGCAATGACGTCGTCATAAGGTCAAAGCAGTCCGGAGACCTACGGCAAATGAAGCGGAGTAAGTTAGAATTCAGATAACATGTCCTGCAGCTGCATGCGCCGGGCCGGGGCCGGCAAGAAGCATGCACACAAACTTACGACATCATTCATGCCGCCGGAAGTAACTTTGGAACGCATTACGACACACGTGCACAGACGCTCCCAGGAGCCGTGCAAACTGATTGCAGTAATTAAGAAATTTTTATATGCAGCCCACAGTCGACATGCGGCGCCGGTGGCCCACGGCCGGCCCGCGCGGGGCTGCTTCAGTTTCAGGGACTCACCAAATCAACCAACAGTTCGTTCTCGGAGGCCGTCGCGGCCTGTTTTATGAAACCCACGTCGAGTTTAGCTTACGGGAGCCCGCTGCGGCGTACGGAGAAAATTGAATCAGTTTCGAGCAGCCCGCTCACGACAGCCCCGGCCGGGCTCATCAGTACACAGATTCACCGACAGAGATAAGCGGCCCGCGACACTATGGACCACGCACTATCATGCACAGAATTTTCAAAGCCCGTAAAGGACGTTCCCGGCCAACGCACCTTCGCGTTTTCCGCCACTTGAGAACCCCCGGCTGTCAAAATGTGTCAAAATTTTGACAGTGAGTGACGTTTGATCGATCGAACCGCGTGAAAATGGCGCCTGCGTGGCCCCTTTCGCGCGCGCTATACTGTGCAGCGTCTGTGTGTGTGTTGCTGTGTGTGTGGGTGTGGGGTGTTCATGCGTGCGGAAGTGTCTGCGGCTTTCTCGTCTTCGCACACCTTCACGCCGAACAAACGCCTTCCAGTTGTCACAGACATGGGCAACTTGACCCAATATTTGCCATAAATGTCTTCTTTTTTCCTGCCAATAATTGCCTAATAAAGCTTCTCAAGAAATATCTGTATAAAATAGGAACTTGGGGAAGGCGTCGCGCCCAAACTTAGACGCTTCTTTTTGCCATATCGAGATCTGTGGAATGGTGGGGCCTTACTAAGCGTGCCCCTCCCACTCGGGCTGCTTTTTCTGCCGAGAGCGGGGAAACATTTTTTTCTTTGTGGCAAAACGAAAGCGCGCGCTTTAATGCAGATTGAAAAGTCTGGCTCAAATCACGCAGAATGCACTATGCACATACTACAGATGCCTCACACCGATCCTAGTCTCCTCCACGGCCCTCACATGGGCGGCGGCGGGGGAGGCGGCGGTCCAGCGGCCGGTGGCGCGGGGGGCGGCGGAGGTCCAGCAGCAGGAGGTGCCGGGGGAGGCGGAGGGGGACCCGCAGCGGGAGGTGCCGGGGGAGGCGGCGGTCCAGCGGCAACGGGCGGCGCTGGTGGCGGAGGGGGACCAGCAGCGGGAGGCGCGGGCGGTGGTGGAGGCGGCGCCGCGGCCGGCTCTTCCATCTTGGGCGCCGGGGGAGGGGGAGGGGGAGCAGCGACCGGCTCCTCCACTTTGGGTGCGGGTGGAGGAGGCGGAGGCGCTGCAACAGGCTCTTCCATCTTGGGCGCCGGGGGAGGGGGCGGGGGAGCGGCCGGCTCTTCAACTTTAGGTGCGGGCGGCGGTGGCAGTGGCGCAGCATCCGCCTTTGGCGCGGGTGCGGGCGACGACGAGCCCTCCTTCGTCTTATCAAAGACGACCTGGGCATAGCCAGAAGGTGCGGGCAAGGGATCGAGCTCCTCGTACGCGTGGTCTCCTCCCTTGTGCTTGATGGGCGTGGCGTACATCGTCGACGCCGCCTTCTGTTGCGCGCTCTCCTTCTCCAGCTTCTCGCTCAGTGCCGCGGCAGACACGGCGGAGACCTCCGCGGGCGCCTTCGAAAGCGTCGACGGCGCAGAAGAACCGGACGCGTCTAGCGTCTCCGTCAGGACACCATCGAGCGATTCGAGCGCAGCCATCGACTTTCGGAAGTCGGCGACGGCAGCGCGCGCAACCGTCCCAAACTCGTTCGTGTCCACGCGCTCGCGCGTACCAGACATCTCCTCGGCCTTGACGCGCAAGGCCAACGCCACGTCAACGGCCCCCGTGGGGAGGCGGCGGCCCTCATCCTCCTCGTCGCTGCCGCTGCCGCTGCCGCTGCCGGACGGCGACTCTGTCATTGGCGGCGGCGCAGATTCCTTGCCCTCCTTCGGGAACTGCTTCTTGTTTGGGTCGTCCTTGATGGTGCCTTTGAACGCAACAGTCTTCTTGGGCGACTTGGCGGCCGACGGAGACACCGCTATCCCCGCTGCCGCAGCGATCACTGGCCCGACTTCCTCGTACACGGGTGGCGCCTTTGCGGGCGTCGGCCCAATGTCCTCGTAGACGTGGACCTTCGGCGCGGCCTTGGGCGTCGACGACGGGCCGACGTCCTCGTACACGTGCGGGGCGGCCTTGGTCTGCTTGGCCTCCGGTTCCTTGGCCCTCTCCTTGCCTTTCGGCGGGGGCGGCACAAACAGCGCAATGAAATCCGGCACCGACGACGCGCGGCGCATTTTCTTCTCCTCGTGCTCCTCCTGCGAGCGCATGACGGCGGAGGGGAGCGCGCCGATCGAGAACCGGCGCTGGAGCGTGCCGGGTTCCATCGCGATCTCGGCGGCGGACACGGTGATATCCCCGACGCCACGTCCGTAGTCCGTGTCGGACCCGCGCCGCTTCCGCGCAAGCAGCTCCGCCTTGCGCTCCTCCTCGGCCAGCTTGGCGGCAAGTCTCGCCTCCTCCTTCTTGCGCCGCTTCTCCTCGTCCTTGGCGCGCTCTTCCGGCGTGAAGAGCATCTCCCAGGGCGGCGAAGGGCGGCGGTGCAGCAGCCCGAGATAGTAGAGGCCCGCGAAGAATAGGACCAGAAAAATGAGGCCGCAGAACACGCCGATAAACAAAGCCCACCCAACGTCACTGTCGTCCGTCTGACGCGGAGTCGTGTAGGCCGACTTGGGCAGAGTTCGCCTCAGTGACGTCAACGACGACGCCGCCGTAGGATCTGCCGACCCCTCGCGATCGCTCGAGATGGACGCAGTCATGGAAATCGCGCCGTCCTTGTCAGAGACGCCGCGCGGCACGCCAGACACGCGCACGGTCAGCGCACCGCCGGGAGGAATTACGTCCGCGGTGCACACTAGCACACCGCCGGAAGACATGTCGCCGCACGAGCCGCCATCCACGGCAATAGCGCCGACGTAGGCGTCCAAGACGGGAAACACGAGCGACACGCCCATTCCAAACGCGCCGCGCCCGCCCTTGTTCAGCGCGATCGCGACAAACGAGAAGGGGTAGCTGCCGACGACGCGCGACGCGGAGGGCGCGCTCGTGAGAACCACCTTCGCCGGAGCGACGTCGACAGAAGCCGAACCGACATTGTCGTCGAGGCGAGTCTCCCGTATGTTCGCAATCAGCGTGGCAGAGACGGCGATCGCCTTCGACACGAGGTCCACACGGGACGTGTCCAGCGACACCTCAAAGGGGTGCAGGCGGCGCGCGGGTCCTGGCTCAGATTGGAGGTAGCAGTCGATGGCCACGACGCCGGCTCCCACGCCAACGTTGTCAGACGACGACGAAGGCACCGAGGGACTCGCGACGCGGCAGTCGACGTTCGTGCTCGCGTCCGTCTTGACGGTGGCGCCCGCCGGCACCTTGAGCGACACGTGCACGCGACCGATTGAATCGCCAATGCCGCGCCACGAGTCGAGAGAGACGGTGCCGGCGACGACGACGGGCTGCCCAAGAATGGCCGGTGCAGGGCGCATGACAAAGTCCCTGAGCGAGAGCTCGGCGACCGAGCACGCGGACACGGGCGACAGCGTCGTATTGACGCAACCCGCCAGGCGCAGGGGAGGCGTGAGCGTCGTCCGCGAATCGCGCGAGATGACCATCTCCGCGCCTGCGTTGCGATCGCTCAGCGTCGCCGTCAGGACGAGGTCGCAGCACGTCGAATTATACGCTCGCGTCAGCAGAGTAGAGGCCGATTTGGACCCTCCGACGTCAATGGTGGGAAGCGCAAGCGTGCCCGACTCTGGACGGCACACGCCACTCTGGTCGCCGCACGTGTAGCGCGCCGTGTAATCGACAATAACGCGCGTCGCCGCAGAAGGGCCCTCGTTGGACACCGTGAACGTGAACTTGGGGAAGCGTCCGTCCCAGACGTACGAAACGGTGTCTGCCGACGCAGCGACGCTGAGCTTCGCCACGGCCTTTGCGCGGAACACGCGGACTTTGCGCTCGCCGACACTGCCAACAATTAGATCTGGGGGCAGAAAAAAGAAAGCGCGCATTTTTTTAAGAACAAATGGGGAAATTGCAACATATAACAACAAGCGACGTTCCCAAGCAATACAAGGACAGGCGACGCCAGTCTAGACACGCACCGTTGTACGCCTTGTCAAAGCCGTCCATCTTGGTGAGGTCGATACCGCCGCCCATAGAGAGGCCGTACCGCGCCTGCGCCACAGCACCGCAAATGACCTGGTCGGCGGTGGACGGAAGCGTACCCTTGCGGCCGAAGAACACGTGCACGCAGCCCGCGTTCATGTCGCCGTTCGAGTTGCTCGAGAACGGCGCGCCGACGGCAAAGTCTGAACGCGCGAGGCGCATTAGAGCAAAACGCACGTGGCATAACAGCACAAATGACAGGACACGCGCGTGCCCACAGAAACATACACACGTGAGAGAAACATACAACAGCCGAGTGCGCTCTGCACGCACCCATGAGGCCGTCGAGATCGACGTCACCGAGAGACGCGAGCGAATAGCCAAAGCGACCGCCGGCAACGGTGCCGCAGATGCGGTGGGCGTACGGGACAAAGGGGCCTGACTTGACGCCGGATCCGAGGAAGACGTAGATGCATCCGACATCCGGGGAGGGCGCGGCGCCCGGTGTCAGCGACACGGACTCGAGGGGCGCGGATACGACCACGTCCGCAAGGCTATAAAGAAGGACGCACGGCGTTCGTGAGCATGGGATCCTCACAGCAGCAAAGATAAAAGTGCCCACAATCAGAGATTAGAAAAAAAAGATATTGGGATATGGCGACGGTCCAGTGTTGTGGCCACACGACGCTGAAAAATAGAGATGCACTCACCGCGCGCTGAAGTCGGCGTCCGTCGCAAGCACGTCGCTCAAGAGGACCTTCCAGCCAAAATAGGCGCCGGATTGCGTGCCGTATGCGCGGAAAATCTCCGTGGGGTTCGGGGACACTGCACATAACATGAGTAACAGGCGCTTGTCAGCCAAGCGTTTGTGCAAGTTCACGCCCCAAATCAAGCAGCGCTCAAGGGGGTGCTACGCGCACGTGTGTGCAGTGCGACCGCGAGACAGGGGTGCCATTGACGCGCATGTGTGTGTAGTGCGCGCGAGCACATGAAATTGGACAAGGGTACCCACGGGAATATCCTGTAATCGACCCCGCGTAAGCCACCATCGAGCCTTCATCAGTGGCGCGGGGAGACCCGACCACGACGTCTGCGCAGAGCACAACAAGAAGAGCGTCAGCGACAGCGAGACAACGCGCCTCAGCGCCCTGCAACGCCCAACACGGTGACGCAAAACAAGAAAACAGTTCCACACGCACACACCGTCCAGCCCGTCCCCGTCAATCGAAGCGCCCGACGCAACCGACGTCCCAAAGTACTGAGGGCCGTCGCCGGCACTCGACGGCCGAATCGCAGCCGTCCATCCGGGGTAGGATCCAGAGGGGAGCGAGTACGCAATCGCCGCCTCCGCAAGCGGCGCGCCCGCAACAATGTCGACGGCGTCCGAAGCGTCCACGCGTGCGCGCAGGCGGCCCTTGGTTGTCGACGCGCCGAGCTGCGCGTTGCAGTCCGTGAGCGGTGCGACGGCACCTGGGACGCTGCGGCACAGCGACACGGACGACGACGGCGCAAAGAACGATCCGCCGTTCGAGAAGCCAATGTACTGATCAGCGCGGAAGGCGTACACGTCGCCCTGCATGATCGCGTCCGAAGGGGTCGTTACGGGGCACGAGAGGACCGCCCACTCAAACGGCGGTGGCTGGGCGACGCCGGTGGTGGTGGCGGAGGCACTCGCAGAAGATGCCGTTGCGGACATGGTGGCGGTGAACGACGACGAAGACACCGAGGCCCACGTGGACGAGGCCTGCGCAGTGGACGACGGCGTAGCGGCGGCCGCCGACGACGACTGCGCCGCACTGCTGGCGGCTGCGACCGGCGGAACGGGCGGAGCGGCTCCGCTGCTGAGGTACATGCACGTGCCGCGCGCGTAGCCGAGGCGGGTCGCGTTCACGACAATGTTTTCGGGCGAGTGACGCGCGACAAAGGGCGCCCCCGTGAGAATGTGCTGGTTGAGACCGCCAGGAATGAACGTGCCCGGCACGAGATCGACGCCCAGCATCGTCACGTTGCCGGGGGAATAGAGGTCCGTCGTCGCGTTGGGCATCAGCGCGGCCATCGCACTAAAGCGCGAGGCGGCCGTGAAGATGACGTTCTCCACGCGGTAAGCGTAGAGTGCGCCGACGCCGTTGTTTGCGCGGGGCGCGGCGACGTAGACCATGGCGTTGGTTTCGTCGTCGTGGTCGCCCGTCCTGCGCAAATAGGCGCAGACGCACAGTTAGGGACGGGAAATTAAAAAAAAAAGGGAGCGTGTGTGTGTGTGTGTGCTTGGAGTGTGAAGGAAAAGAGGGGTGGGAGAGAGGTATCGAACCAGGGTGGAAGACATCAAGAAAGGGAATGAAAAACGCGCCGTCGCAAAGTGCGCTACTGACCTCTCAACGGCCACGAGCGATTTGGCAAAATCATCGCCCGATCCACTCACAGGCCCCGCGATCACAAACTCGGGGTCCGTGAAAAAGTAGGGCGACGTGGCGGAGGACGCGCGAAAACACGCGGCGACGGCGAATACCAGCCACAGTGCCGTGCGGAGGGTGCGCACGCTACCCATCCCACTCTGCGCGCACGACGGCGCTGATGTTCACAACAAAATGAAGGGAGGGCGAATCCCGCCCGATGGGACAAAGCGGACGTCCGTATGCGAAGAAAACTCAATTGCTGAGGGCCCACATAGTGTGCGGGGAAAAAAAAAGGAGCTGTACAGTCGACACGCGCGCGCACTCCGAAAAGCGCGCCAGCAACAGAGATAAAGGAGATTGTGGTGTTCTTAGAAGAGAGGTTGGCAGTGAGGGGACACGGCAAAGGTAAGTGTGCGAGAGGGAAGCGAAAGAGAGAGAGAGACAGTGTGTGTGTGGTAGCGTGTGTGTGCGTGCGTGTGTGAGACAGAGCAGGCACGGGGACAAAGAGGGGGGTAAACAGTGGCTATTGAGAGGGTGGGGACCTTTGGGTGTACCGGGCTCGCTGAATTTATTTGATTATTAAAATATATGAAGTTTGTATTGAATAAAAGTGTCCACGGATGATTAACAGAGGATCATCATCCCGAGCGGAGCGTGTTTATGTAAATTATTTTCAGAAGATAAATAGTACAATTATACTTTATTATGATGAATAATGCATATTATGAGAACCATGAAAATATTGCTTTAGTAATACATTAGTCGTTTATTCTTTGGTATCAAATAAGTAGAAAATGCATCCCGCACACTCCCGACCAATTGTTGTGCGATGGCTTTTTTGGCGCGGCGCGTGCAAGGGATGCCCCACATCTCCGCGCACACGCACTCCACGCACATATACCCTCCGCACTCTCCCAAGCACAACTCGCGGACCCTTATTTCTCCCCCGTGATAGACGCATACGTCTCAACACAGCAAATCGCAATACTGGTTCGTTTGTGGTGTGCGTTTTGGTCGAAGTTTGAATGTCGCCGATGGAAGTGTGATCGCACACACAGAAAACCGCAAAAGTCAGCGCCGCCATGGCGCGCGTCGCGCGAACGAGCGCGTCCATTAGGACGATCGTCGCCTTGATTGCAGTCTTTGGGAGCGGTGCGTGTGTGTGGCTTGCGATGCGCCTCTGTTGAGCAGATTGTGGGCGTATGAGCGACAGTTTGTTTTGTACTTGTCCGAGACAGCAATGCCTTGTCCGAGACAGCAATAGAGCGGAAGGGCGTGTGTGTGTGTGTTGTTGTGTGAGGCAATTGAAGAGAGTGGAAGGGCGCGCGCGTGTGCTTGTTGTGGAGAGGCAATTGAACGTGGTAGAATTGGCTACGAATGGCTAATCGCCGCAAATGTGTGCCACAGTGTCTCTGGTGGCAGCGCAGAGCGAAGACTGCTCGCGATGGGACCTTCAAACATGCAATGCTTGTCTCCGTCAGACAACGACATGCGGCTGGTGTGAGGTGCGACTCACTAATGGGTGTCTAACGTGCGTTGCGTGTGTGCGAGTGTGTGCATGAGTGCCATGTGTCGAGTTGCGTTCGCGGGAACGGCATTCGCCCAGCATGTTTTGACAAGCCCACAACCGATCCGTCGTCTCCGCAGTCGTGGTCGTCGTGCGTGCCTCTGACGGAGGCGACCTTCTGTGGCTATGGGTGGAAGTATCCCACCGGCACTACGGCCGTCACCGCGGGGACGAACGACACGCAGTTTGGGCTCCCCGTGCTCCCGCTTTTCGACCCTAAGGCCGCGACCATGAACCTTCGAAAGGGTGCGTGTGCCTTCTGTCTGGAGTCATGTGTGCGCGCCCGTTTTTCTCATAGCGAAAGGGGTGCGTGCGTGGTTTTCTCCGTTTTCCCGTGAGATATTCTCGTGCAGTCGATTCCATTTGTTTGTCGGTGCGCGCCGTGTTGCATGTGCGCGCTCGCTTTGAGCGACGCCCCCCGCCATTTCAAGGCGCCTTTGCTTTGTTTGACGCGCGGGTAACGCAGGCATTCCGCGCACGGTCGTGGTGAACGTGTCGCCCCGCCTCGTCGTTGACGTCGACGTGTATTTCCTCGTGGACCGCACGGCTGCAATGACGAACCAGCTGTTCACTCTCCGCTCGCTTGCGGGTGCGATTGCCACGGCCGTCTTCAACTCTAGCGCGACGAACGGCACGGTGCAGATCGGGCTCGGATCTTTTGTGGAGAAGCCGATCGCGCCCTTCGCGGACCCGTCGTACGAGTGGCCGAACGGCGACAGCGCGCAGAAGACGTACATGTTCCAGAACGACGTGCCCCTAACGAGCGACAAGACGGCGTGGGCGACGGCGTTGGGCGCCATGCGGCCGATCGGAGACTACGACGTCCCTCACGTGAGTGCGCAGCGTCCCCTGTGTACGTGTGTTTTGTGTGTGTGTGTGTGTTGTGTGTGTTGTGTGTGTGTGTGTGTGTGTGTGTGTGTGTGTGTGTGTGTGTGTGTGTGTGTGTGTGTGTGTGTCTGACGTTAAGGCAATCCCTCTCTCCGTAGGCGGGCCTCGACGCAATGCTCCAGGTGGTGCAGTGTGACACTGCCATTCAGTGGCGGTCAAACAGCCGACGCGTGGTGAGTTGCGCATCTCTCTCTCTATCTCTCTCTCTTTCTCTCTCTCTCTCTCTCTACGATAGAGTCGATTGCGGGGGGGGGGGGGGGGGAGATCCTATGACGGCCACGACTGAGGTCTTCCTTGCGTTTGTGGATGGACTCATGTCTGTGATTTTAGCTGGTCCCGCATCTCTCATGCGTGCAGTGTGAATACGCGCGGTTCCGTGTGTGCCACATGTGAATATACGCCCCGAGTGTGCCTCAGCCCAAAAGACAATTTGCGCCCGAGTGTGCCTCTGTCTTGGACGATTTGGGCCTGAGTGCTGATTGTCGAAATTCACGCGCAGCTGTTTGTTCTTACAAACGCCGGATATCACGTGGCCATGGATGGGGTGGGTTCAGAGGGCTCCCTGTGCGGTTGTGATCGCTCGCGTGCATGCACACCCCTCACACACACACACACACACACACACACACACACACACACACACACACACACGCACGCACGCACGCACACAACCAGTCACCTCTCTCAAATTTCGCGTCAGACGTCTGATATTCAGAGGAGCACCGTGCGCATTAGTCTCATCCACAGCCCGCGTGCCCCATCTGCGCAGCTGCGCGCTGGCATCGAAGCCCCGGCGAACGACAAGTGCGCCCTGTCCGGCAATGTCGCCAACATTGTTGATCGCGACTATCCAAGCGTTGAGATGTTGAGCAGCTTCTACCGCCAGTCGGCCATTGTGCCGGTGTTTGGCTTTGCGCGCTCGTCTGCAAATCTCAACTGGGCGTATGGCGAGGCGACGGGCCTGTCCGGGCGGATAGGGAGGGGCTTTTCGGTGCGTGTGTGTGTGTGTGGGGGCTCATGCATGCATCAGAGTTGGATCGAATGTGAAGTGTTTGTGAGTGGGGCTGTCTGCCTGTGATTGCGCGTGCGAGTCTGGCCCTAGGTGCGCGAGAACGAAAAGCGTCCGTGTGGTTGTTGCGCCACTGACACACAGTGACGTCACTTTGGCAGATGGGCCTCAATGACGACTTCAGCGACATTGTGACAGAGGTCGATTTTGCCCTCAAACGCATCGCCAACACGGTGCAGCTCTATCCCGACCCCAAGCAGACGACGACGGTGTCGGTCACGAGGTGTGTGCGTGCGTCTTCCGTGCGTCTTCCGCGGCTCTTCATGTGTTGCTGTGGTGCCAACAACTCGTAGCGTGACATGCATCGTCGTCGGCAACATTACTCTCTGCTCGGACACGCTTTACTTACGCACGCACGCGCACACCGAACCGCAGCATCAATCCGCGTGTCGCGTCCCTCCTTGACGCGACCGGGACCAAGCGGACCTCCACCGTAGCCGTGGCTGTTACACTCGTCGCGCCCGCGCACGTGATGGTTACCGACCCCGTGTCACTCGTCATGGCAGGACATCCCGGCACGTTCACCATCACTGTCACCAAGGGCTACACGTACTCGTGCGAGAGCTGCTCGGGGCTGTCGTGTCCGAAGGACTGCAACGGGCGAGGAACATGCGACTGCGGCCGCTGCACAAACTGCATTGCCGGCTACGACGGCACCGAGTGCCAGGTATGTGCTGTGGGAGGCATGTGTGCGTGCGTGTGCGCGTGCGTGAGCGCTCCTGCATATGTGTGAGAGACTCGTCGTTGTGCTCCTGCTGACTGTTAACGTCCCGCTGCAGTATACCGCGAGCAGCTCGTGCTCGACGGGCGCCAGCGTGCCATGCAGTGGCCATGGCACGTGCGAGGGGTACGGCCGGTGCAAGTGCGACGACGGGTGGACGTTTCAGATCAACGAAGGCCGCGTCATGACTCAGTTTTGCGACTGCCCGACGAGCCCCTGCATGGCGGACGCCAACGGAAAGCAGTGCAGCGGCAACGGCCTCTGCGTGTGCGGGAAGTGCCGCTGCTACGCCGGCTTCGACGGCGCCGATTGCGGCTGCGAAACGTTCAAGCAATGCGACGTGGACTGCAACGCGGCGTATGGCGGCCGCGCCGAATGCGTGTGCGGCAAGTGCCAGTGCAAGGCGCCGTGGTTCGGGGAGGGCTGCGCGCGGTGCGATCCCACGGACCCTTCGTGCCCGTATGGCAAGTCGACGTGCGAGTCGTTCCAGACGGACTGTGCGTCGTGCGTGGCGTTTTTGAACGGGACGGCGTGCCACTGGTGCAGCGACGTCCAGGCCTGTCTGCCCAACAGCATTGTGGCCACGTGCCGGGCGCCCATTACGCTGGCGACGCAGACTGCGTGCCGGTGCGCACAGGGCTGCCCCCACGACGTGTACTTTCAGTACACTGCCGGGACAACGGTTGGGCAGACGGCGTATGCGGACGTCAGCAAGGATAAGACGAAGTGCGTATGCAATGCCCCGTTCCGTAGTCATTCGTTTCCGCTACGACACACGTGCATTCACGCAAACGCGCACACACCTCCGCATTCACACGCATATACTGACATCCTCCCTACCCTTGGCAGGCCTGGTCCCGCGATCGGCATATCGTTTGCTTGCTGCATCGGCGCGGGCATCATTATTGTCTTGTTGTGGCGCGTGTTTGTGTACTACCTCGACAAGGAAGAGTGGGAGCGGTTCGAGTTCAAGTGCCTGGAAGTTGGCGTGAACGCGGCGCTCGCGAAGGACTGGGAGGCGAAGAAGCGGAGCGAGGAGGCAGCGGCAGCGGCGCAGTTCACGACGACGTACTACGCGGCGAAGAAGACGGAGGGCGTGCGCGTGCCCGTGATTGAGGCTGCGGAGCGGAAGCGCAAACAGGACGAAGAAGACGCCAAGAAGAACGCGAAAAACCGCAAGAAGGAGGAGGAGAAGCGTCAAAAGGCGCAGGGGAAGAAGCGCGCGGAGGAGGAGACGGCGGCGGGTCGCACGACGGCGATGGAGATGAACCCGCTCCGGCAACAGCAGCAGGACGAGATGGCCGCGGCCGCCGACATCATGTTCGCCAACGACAACCTCTTCACAATGTGAGCGGCGCTCGACGTCCCTCGGTGCGGCACTAGTGCAAGAGCGATTGCGAGCGCGCTTGGTCGCCTTCCGTCTCGTGGCTTTGTTGGACCCGACGGCGCTATGTTACGAAGGCGTCTGTTTGTTTGTGCGTCTGCATGAGCGCCGGACGAGTTGACTCGAGAGGGTCTCGTCGGTGCGCCTTCTCTCCACGCTCTCTTTGCGCTTTCCCCATTGCGTGCGCGTCGTTGCGCGCGTTTGCGTTTTCCATTCAATAGACTGCGTGCCCTTCATTGCAAGTGCACCGACGTTCACTTGCCGTGCATGGCGGGGCCCTGGTTGTGGGAGCACTGTTTTTCTTGCACACACACACATGACTCGTACGCACGCGCACGTAAGCACAAAAAAAGCAGCAAACACAAGCATACATACACACACAAAGTATTATAACACAAACCCTCGTCAGACTAGCAAACGCGCCTCAGTTGTTTACAGCCGCTGAGGTTGTGCCGTCGAGAGTGCACCCGTCCATTCTTCAGAGTTGGCGTTAAAACGAAAAAACATCAGCTCCACCATCAGCTCCACTGCATGTCAGTCCGCACAGCCCCTAACCACCACCCATGTTTAAACAGCAGCACTGTTACATCTGTAACAGAGGGTGTAGCCTCCACCCTATCTCACAAACTCCGGCGTCGACCTGAAACTGAGAAAAAAAAAAAAAAAAAAAAAAAAAAAAAAAAAAAAAAAAAAAAAAAAAAAAAAAAGGGAAAACGGCCACGACCCACACCCACACACACCCAACTCTTTCCTCCACGCACCACACGTGTTCAAGAGCGGCAGAGTTCTCAGAGAACGAGCTGTCGTTGACATTTTTTTGCAGCAGTGCTTTCGGTGCGACGGTGAGTGTACGATTGTCGCCTCTAACATCGCACAAAAGAATCGGCGAAGGGGCCCACTGCTCACACGCGCGCACGCCCCAACTGTCACTCACAGACAGCCGAACGCCCACACGCAACTGACCATACACACACACACACACACACACACACACACACACACACACACACACACACACACACACACACACACACACACACACACACACACACACACACACACACACACACACACACA
>CALSCQ010002029.1:0-13808 GCA_943704525.1 Pigoraptor vietnamica | reverse complement strand
CCCCACCCCGCCGCCCCTGTCCCATTGTACATCGACGCCCTTGTCCAATAGCGCGCGTGCTGGTGCCACCTGCTGGTGGTCCGTCGCTGAGGCCGCTTGTGTTTTCCTCTCGCAGAAGGACAAGATCAACTGCGACGCCATGTACGAGCTCGAGGAGATGATGCTGGAGGACAACCCGCTGCACAAGAAGAAGCAGCGCCTCCGGACAACACAGGGCAAGTCGGACCTCGACGGAGCCAACGAGAAGCTCGGTGCCGACCTCCAGTACATTGCCGAGAAGTTTGTCGTCTACGACAGGGTCAAGGTGCGTGTCCGCATGCGCGCTTTGCTTGTGCGCACCTTGCTTATCCATGTGTGCTCGGCGTTCCGCGTACATGCCTTGCTTGTGCATCTGCCCGTGTTTCATATCGTTGATACCACCGGGCACCGCGCAGAGTCAGAGAGACCCCAACCGGCCGCCGTCTTTGGCCCTCTTTGAGGACCTCCGCGACGACAAGAGTGTGGACATGAGCGTCGATGACGACGGCGCCGGGCCGAGCATGAGCCGCGCGACAAGCGCCAAGTCGACCATCCGCACGCTTGACGACCTGAAGATGGACACATAGGCGCGCGGGGGGTGCTTCGCGGCCGCTGCGTGACGCGTTGGTTCGCGCGTGCGTTCTCTGCGGGCGACGTGTGCGCGTCGCCGTCGTTCTTTGCTTGCCATTTCATTTCAAGAATTGTCTGCGTTGCGTGGTATTGTGCCACTGAATATGAAGGCACGGTGAACTTTCATTTCTTGCACAGCCTACTGTCCGTTGCCGCGCACATGGGACCAGCACGTCAAGCGATCTTTCGTTGGAGCCGCACGCACCGTGTGGCCTATGCATGCGACGAAAGCACTTCGTGATCATAGTTTATCTGTGCCGTTCACCGGCCTTTGCGCGCGCTCGCAAGACGCAACGGGGACGCACAGCGCCGCAGCACGAACGCATCGGGACACGCGCAGTCAGAGACAGACGAAGGTGTGAGAGCAGGCAGAGAGAGAGAGAGAGAGAGAGAGAGAGCGGGAGGAGAGGCAACGCCACGCGCGGTGGAAGAGCCAGAAGCTGAGACAGACAAGACGCAATAGAAGACAAGCACCGCGGCCAACAACGCAAGCCGGGCCAAAGGCGCTGGCACATGTAGCCACGCGCCCAAAGCCCGACTGCACGTCACTGTGACGCTCACTTGCCGCCGACGAGTTCGTCGAGCACGCTGAGGGGGCCACCGCCGCCCTCCGCGTCCTCCTGGAGCTGGTCTTGGGCGGCCATGCCCTTGAGCACCGTCTTCTTGCTCGTCTCCTCGACCTCGCCGCCGACAATGTACTCGTCGAGAATAAAGTACGCCTGGGGACAAACAAAGTGGTGTGTGTGAGGCAACGCAAATGCAAGGAACGAAGCAATAAAGTGCTTGAGGGCCCAAAAAAGGCAGAGATCAAAGGCAGCGGCATGCAGTTGGGGATTCAAGTCCATCGCAAGCGGTTGTGCACAGCAACCACCCGCAGCGCACCTTCTCAAAATTGAAGATGATGTCAAGCTCGCACACCTGCGCGAGTACAATAGAGCCACGTCAGCCCTTCGTTTGCCCAATTCCGTGCGCGGCGCCACGCAGCAAATGACCCCTCTCACACTGCGACAGAGCACAGCGCCTGCGCTTCCACCCAACACCGACTGGCCATGGTGACAGAGCACAAACGCGAGGCACTCACGCTGCCAAAGTACTTGTCGAGCAGTTCGACAAAGCGGTGGATAATCTCGAGCGTGATGAGCTCGTTGTCGTCCTGGTCCACAGCCACGCAGAAAAAGAGGCTCGCGTACCTGTCCAACCGCGCATTCAGCAAGACGCCCGAAAATCATGGGAATTAAACATGTGACGCAAGAATCCATAGAGAAGAAGCAAGACAGACTAGATGCCTGCGAATTAAGGGCAAAAACACGCGCACGCGCACAACACACACACTCTTTCGATGAGCGACTGCACATACAACGCACCGCTTGTACACAATCTTGTACTCCTTCCACTCGAGAAAGTTGCACATCTTGGGCTTCCGCGAGAGAATGGTCGTTGTGAGCTCGCGCATGATCTTCTTCTTGTCCTTCTGGGGGAGCGCCTGGTACCACTTTTGCAGGCGCACCTTGCCCTGCCGGCTGAACAGCAGCACGTACTGAATCTGCACACCCGCGAAAGGGACGCGTGAGTGGGCCACCCAGGGAGAGGAACACGTGCCATGACGCATGCGCCCAGCGGCCGCGACGTCAACGGACCCAGGGAACACGACGCACCATTGTGACTGCTGGCGCACGCCACGCAGCGGCTCAGCAAAATAGAGGATACGGCCGAGATGCGAGCAGCGGCGACACCTGCCGCGCACCCCGCACACCACAACGAAATGAATACGAGACACGCGCACGCGGCGGTTGGCCTTGCGCAGCAACTCTAATAGATGCAAGATGCGTCTGAGTGTGCGTGTGTGTGTACTGTGGACGATTTTATTACGGGCGCCAGTGCCATAGTCAGCCCATAGTGAGCGAAATGTCAATTTCAAATCCACTCCCACACTGCGCAGATGGCGTACATGTGACGCCACTCAATGGAGTAGTCGTCTGATCTACTTATTGACTGGTGTGTACTGCTATGTATCCCTAATCTTCTGCAGATGTTATGACACATGATGCTAGCTATGCACATGCAATAGAAAACAACTCCGTGAGCGCTTTCCGCACACATTTGTAGTGACATCACCTTCCGCCGCTTCCTGCTTCCCTCAAGCCACACAGCCGCAAAAGTGCGTCTCCACACACGCCCAGCACAGCTGTGTTTGTACAGTGCCTGCACAGCCGCTACCTGTGGCGTTGTTCTTCACTCCACAAAAACCATGGCATCTCTTTTCACTCGGCTGCGCTTCGCCGCGCCCATCGCGCGTGTGCTCAGCGCTTCGCGTGCGTATGTCACCGTCGCTTCTCGGCTTGCCATTGCGCGACGATTACCCGCACGGCGCGCGGTTGCCGTCGGCGCTGGTCTGGCCGCGCTCGTCGCCCTCCCCTCGGCGGCGCTGTGTGCGTGCCCCAACCCGCGCGAGCTCGCCCCTAAGCTGCGGCTCGCCGACACGCTGTACGACCAGGCCAAGTACCAGGACCTGCACGAGTTCCTCGAGAAGGCAAATGCGCAGTACGGCGGCGACTGCGGCGAGATTATGTGGCGCCTTGCTCGCGCCAAGCACGAACTCGCGCTCGACCCGACAGTGGCGAACGAGGCCAAGAAGAAGTGGGCTTTTCGGGGTGCTCTCAGTGGCTGTGCGGGGAGTGTGCGCCTGGGGGGGAGGGGGGGGGAGGGGGTAGCCGGGGATGGAGTCGCTTGTCTGCGTGCTTTTGCCTGATGCGATGATAACAAGCGCCCACTCGGCAGGTTTGTGTACGACGCACACGCCCTTGCGAAGCGCGCCATTGAAGTGGACCCGACAAACTTCGCGTGCCACAAGTGGTTCGCCATCACGCTCTCGTGAGTGACAGCCACCGTGCACTGTCGCCCTGCTCACCCACGCGTGCTCTCAACGTGGACACTGTGATTGCGCAGGGACGTCGGCGACTTTGAGGGCATCAAGGTGCGGCCTGAATTGATGCGCGCGTGCCGCCCGCGTCCGTAGTTGGGTCACCAACCTCCCCTGCGTCCCACTCACGCTCACCTGGCACCCAATGCCCAGATCAAGATCGGCAACGCCTTCGTCATCCGCGACCACTTTGTCAAGGCCATTGAGCTCAACCCGAAGGACGCCACGTCGCGCCACCTGCTCGGCCTCTGGTGCTTCACGTTTGCGGAGATGCCGTGGTACCAGCAGAAGGTGCGGCAGCGTTAATGCGCACGCTGTGTGTGCATGCCATCGGTGCCGACAACGGGCTAGTCTGCGGTGCTGCGCTGTCGTACTGAAGCAGGAGTGATCCCTTCCCCCTTCAGATTGCCTCTGCCCTGTTTGCGACGCCGCCGACGTCGACGTACGACGAGGCGCTGCGGCACTTCCTCCAGGCGGAGGAGATTGACCCCGGCTTCTACCTCAAGAACGCGGTGATGGTGGCCAAGACATACCAGCGAATGGGCAACGCGGCCGAGTTCAACAAGTGCGTCTCTGCGCTTGCTGTGCACTCAACTGTCGCCTCTGATTCGCCGGCGCTGTCGACCCCTCCATCCGTGTTGTTGATATGGACCACACTTCCATGTCCATTCATCGCTCAATTTGCGTTGCCTTTGCGAGGACTACGGCTTTAACTTGCTCACCGCTTCGCTGTGTGTGTGTGTGTGCTCGTGTGTGCGTAGGTGGATTGAGGTCGCGCTGGCCATGCCCGTGCGGAACCCCTCGGACAAGGAAGCGCACGACGAGGCCGTCGCTCTCCGCGGTAAGAAGTGAGCAAGAAGTGAGAAGTGAGAAGTGGAGCATGAGGCAAGCAGTGCGGCGAGGGCGCGTGGCGTGCAGGGCTCCGTGAACGACTGCGTGCACAGTGGTTGTAATGTAAGCGGCGTGGAATTGGCCAGGGCACAGCTTCGTTTGTGGCGCACATGACCCGACTGCGGCACTTATGCCGTGATTTACTTTGCCACGCGGCGCAAAAATTCGACGACGGGGGCGATGTTGGCCTCCTTGACGCTGCACGGCGCAAACTCGACGCTGTTGCGCAGCTGAAATTGGCAGCACGTCAGTGAGGAAAGTCGATTGCGTGTTGCTTACCCTTGGCTCCTCGACGCACAAAACACCGCAAATGTGACGGCGCATTCACCTGCGAGAAGACGAATGGCCTGTTCCGGTCACCGAGGAACTCGACTGCCGCCGCGCCGTCCTGTCCGGCGACAGCGGCGGCCTGTGTCATGCGCAGTGTGTCGCTGGGAAGAAAGATCGCGGGGAGATCAGCCTCAGCCCCACAAAGGAAAGGCCGGGAGGTCAGCCTCAGCCCACGCAAGCGCTGAGGAGGGGCACTCACATTTCCTTCTCGATGTCGGCCTTGATGGACGCGTGGTCCCTCGCCGTTACAATCTCGCTCTTGTTGCACGCGACGAGCACGGGGATGCGGGCGCGGTGAACGGCGCGGTCCGCGAGGACATCGTGGATGAGTCTGTCGATGCAATTTGGCGCCTCTGATGAGCATGCAGGCAGCACAGTGGCACATGCAGAGGACGCAGAGAGAGACGCAGAGACAGAGATAGACAAACAGATACATCGCAAGCTCAAAGCAGTTGTTCGCCGTCAGCGAGCATGCAAGATGACACCCACTCGGCGACCTGCCGCTTCTGCGCGGGAAAGTGCACCGAATCGACCACAAAGACAATCGCCCGCGCCGTGCGCGAGTGGCGTTCAATGTTCTTCAGCCGCAGCCGCTCGTGCCCCGGCAGGTCAATCACCGGGACCACGCGCTGCCGGACGCCCACCGAGCCACTGGCCTGAGACACGGCACAAACAACGCGCGCACGTGGGGTACGACGCCGCAAGCTACTCGCGTGCACCTACACACCCACAGACACAAACAGACAGGCACACACAAGCGCGCGCGCGCATCTCAGCAACGCACCGAAGCCCGGTCGAGTGGGATCTGCGCCGCATTCTCCGCCATCGACGTGCAGGTCGGTACCCACTTGCCCGTCTTGAGCTATGAGGTGGTCAACGGAAAGGGAGGTAAGCACCGGTGAGAGTGAAGGTGGCAGCACAGCCAGCCACGCACCGCGTAGAAGAGGGCCGTCTTGCCCGCGTCGCACAGGCCGAGCAGGAGCACGGTGTCCCGCTTTGTACCACGCAGCAGACGCGCCGCCACAGCCACAGCTGCGTGGACGCGACAAGAGATTCTCTCAGCTCAAGCGCAATTGAAGCACGTGCCGCAAGCGCACCTCCATGCACGAACGATTACAAATATGCGCGCACGCACGCACGCGCCTCGCGAAGCACACACCGATGAGGACGAGCGCAACCGCGATGGCGACCGCAACGTACAGAAAGCCGTCGTCCTCCAGGAAGGACGCGGCGCCCTGGGCAGCCTGCAGTGCGCGCCGGGCAGCCGTGAGAGGGAGTCCCTCGCGCGCACAGACCACACATGCACACACAATGTCATGCGCCGTAACAGCGACTGCTCGCCCACCATTGCGGTCCAATCCTCTGCCATTGACGGCCGCTCGCAAATCACGCGGTGTGACAGGCCCGCCCTTCAGCAATGCCTCGCATGCACACACACGCACACAACACGCACTACGATGCACAAAGGGATGCACTGCCGCTGATGGAGGGTGACGGCGCCGCCGAGTGGCTGGGTCTCACGTGGGCCAGCCAGCTGATTGTGGAGTGGGCTGTGAGCACACAGACGCACTGCGACTCGCTGTGCGACTCACTAACGGCGGGCTCAACCCGCCGCACTTGCCGTGTGTCTAAGGGCGGGGTCCATTCGTGCCTTCGTAGCGCGCGTCGACGCAGGCTCAGCAGATGGGGCGAAGCACATGCTGAGAGGACACCAGCGCCCTTTCAAGCCTCAGTTTGCCGCGTCCGGCACAGACGGGGGTGCACCCGCACATGTCGACCGGTGACACGCCGCGCGCCATCGCGCTGCTCGAGCGCATCGTGCTTGCATTCTCGGGCAACATCTTCGCGCACGCCGTGTGCCTGGGCGATGCAGACAACGACGGGGTGCGTGGGCGCCGACTGACCTTATGCTGCTCACACTCATTACGTTCCCGGCACATGCCACGCACGCACACATGCATGGCGCATACGGCTTTACTCGTCGCTGCACGCATGCACACATGCATGGCGCATACGGCGTTACGGCCGCGTGCACCAGCCCTGCTCTCGTCGACACATGGCGCCCACCTTTGTTCCCCATCCCCGCCTGCAGGGCAACGAGCTGGTCGTTGGCAATGTCAACGGGACGCTCTCTGTGTTCAAGGGCGGACGTCCGCCCGATGCGCACGTCACGGGGCTTGCGCTGCAGCCCGTACAGCCCTGGCGCTCCTGTGGCGATCTCGGCACCATCGCATGCGTCGTGGTGGGCGATGCGCTGAACGCGGGCGCAAATCAGCTGCTCGCCGTCACCGCGGAAGGGGTGTGCCACGTTTTTTCGCTCGACTCGACGCCGTCCCCGCGGCCCTCGAGCTCGTGGCCCCCGCTGAACGCGCAACTGTCGAGGGAAAATGGCGATCTGTCGCTGCACGACATGGACGGGGAGTTGGCCGGATATGACTCTGCGCGGACGACGCGCACGCCGAGTCTGAGCACGCAGATCACGCTCTCAGAGGCCGCGCAGGCCGGAGAGCGGCTACCGACAGGCGTGGGGAGCGCACACCCGCCGTCCACGCCCGCGCCGCCGTCGATGCAGCCTGCGTCGTCGTGTTCGATCGCCGTGAATGCGCACGCGCTGCTAGTGATGGATGTGGATGGGGACGGACGCAATGAGCTCGTGCTGGGACGCACCGACCGCGTGCTACACGTGTACCGGTGGGAACAGCAGGGTGAAGGGAAGGGGCGATTCGGGGAGGTGCGAAGGTGGGTGCGTGCGCGTGTGCTGTCCAGGCGGCGCTGTGGATGCTGAGCCCACTCCGTCGCAGAATCGAAGTGCCGGGGCAAATTGGCTCGCTTGCGGTTGCGCGCGGGAAGGACGGCCGGCCGTGCCTCGCCGTGTCACAGCCCGGCGGAAGCGTGCTTACGGTCGACAGCGCCGGCGTGCTGAGATGCATCGCGGACGGCGGGTGCGTTTTGCCCGTGACAGTTCAATCGGGCTATTTGCTCCCCATCTCATCCCACTCAGCTGTCCTGGTCCATTCTGCTCAATAGTGCCCCTTTGCCTCTCCTTTTCTCAGTGCGGAGACAGACGAACCATCGGCGGATGCGTCGACGGAGGTCGTGGGCGGCCTTGCGTCGGAACCCGATGGCATCCCCGACGTCGTCGCTCTGTGCAGTCTGGACGGCAGCCTCAGCATGCACAAGGCCGAGGCGCGGCTGTGGTCGCGGCAGGTCCGTACTGAGCGCTGTCTGCTGTCGGCTGCTAGTCCTAACCTGTTGCTGTCTGCGCGGCTGCCTTGTGGTCCTAACTGCTGTTGACTCTGCAGTTTGACCGACAATTCTTCGCCGTGGGCTCGCTGGACATGCGCCGCGCATACTTGTCCGCAACACACGCCTCTAGCGCGCAGCCCATTCCACGCAACCCCACCGTCGCCGCGGCATGCGCCTGGGACGGTTTCACGTGCCTTGCGGACGCCGCCGGCAATGTCGCGACGTACCAATTTGAGGACGAGGTGTGCGCCTTTGCGGCGGGTCTCTATGCGCCCGACCGGCACCTCCCGGCGACCGTGGCCAAGGACCCCGACGGCACGCCGCTGCTCACGAACAACGTGCCGTGCCTGGTGTACGTGACGTTTTCCGACTCGATCGTCGTGTGTTACGGCGTCTCGGAGGCCCTTGGCGGGCACCTGCGCGTGCCCTCGACCGTCGACCTCGTCAGCGGCGAGCTTTTGGACGCCGCGACTGAGCTGGACCCAACTGCGGAGCGTCCGGCATCGGGGGGGCTGCTCGCGCCGATATTCGCGTCGCTAGGACCGCAA
Organism: Pigoraptor vietnamica; assembly: GCA_943704525.1. Taxonomy (NCBI): domain Eukaryota; class Filasterea; order Ministeriida; family Capsasporidae; genus Pigoraptor; species Pigoraptor vietnamica. The sequence continues at coordinate 5,225 of CALSCQ010002029.1, read as the reverse complement.
GGGCGCGCGCTGTCCAAGGCGGAAAAAGTGCGCGCACTCGTCGCTGAGCTGCCGCACATGGAGGCGTGGAAGCGGGCTGCGCAGTCGCGAATGCACCAGGAATGAAGGGACGGTGGGACAGAGTGCGGACAGAGTGCGGCACAGTGCGGACAACGCCTCGCTTCATTCCGATCACTTGTCGCCCTTTTGGAATTCGACGATGAGGGCGTCCTGCGCGACCAGGTCACCCGCCTTGAAGTTCACCTTGTTAACGACGCCGGCGAAGGGGGACCGGATCACGTGCTGCGCAGGGGTCACTGAGCCATTGCATAACAGCAACGCATCCACGCCACGACGCACGCGGCGCAGCGTCATCGCGGCTTGAACAAAGGAACAACTCTTTCCGAATCGCACCAAGACATGAACACAGCACTCGTGTGCCGAGTGCGCCGTGCTTTCCACGCACCTCCATCTTCATGGCTTCCAGGATAACCAGCGGCGCGTCCTTCGCGACCTTATCACCCGGCTTTACAAGCACCTGCGAAGGCGCCGTGCACCGATAAGGCACACACGCACGCACGACAAAGCACCGCGACGAAAGCTGCGACCCAAGCCCACCTTTTCTATCTTGCCCGTCATCGGTGCAACGACCGACGAGCGCGCATCGCCGGCCTTCGACGCCGTCAGATAGGCAGGCGCGGGGATCTCGACGTGAAATTGGTTCTCCTACAACGGATCGTCAAATGAGCACGAGGCACACGACAAGCACGAGGCACATAGTAAGCATGCGGAACGCACCGAGCCAAAGACGTGCACGCTGTCGCCGTACGACACCACGTTCGCCTTGATGTACTGGTCGCCCACGTGACCGGCAAGGGCGCCCTCCGCGGACAGCGTGCCGCGCGCCTCGACAGTCGCGGCCGGCGCATCCTTGCCGCGGCCAGAGTGCTCGATCTGCAGTTCAGCGACCCTTTGATCAGCCCACGGCCGCCAATCGCTACGCTACACACTAGCACGGAGCGCAAAGACCAGCACTAAACACTCTCCTTCCCACAAGCGTCCAACACCACACTAGCACATACCCGGAACGAGTACGACCCGTCCGCTCGGCACGTGGCGTCGACTTTCACCGCGTGCCCGTTGTCCGTCAGCGATATCCGCCGCGTAAACTCCTCGTTGAGGCGCCACGAATCACCGGACGACCATGCCGAGTGCGCATCGTCTGCGAACAATGGGAAGGCCAATGTCAGCAAGGGGCTCGCAACATACACAGAAGCCCACGCAAACGAGACCATGACCCGACGCAGTGATGGCACGCACCACTGTTGGCGGTCGGCCGCGTGTTGTCTCGTCGCTCACGGAGAAGGAGGCCGAGCGCCGCCTGCGCAATCGCCGAGTCCGACAGGGGCTGGCGCGTCGGGAAGAGCTCGCCGTGGAAGCGCTGTAATGGAACATGTAGCTACTTCAGCGCCGCTTCTGCAGCAAAAAACAGCAACAAATAACACACGCTGCGCCATACCGCAATGAATCCCGTCTCGACGTCGCCCTTGCGGAACGCGTGGTGGCCCGCGAGGTCGCTGAGAAACTGGATGTTGGTGTTGAGGCCGACGATCTGCGCAAATGTAAATGGGTTGGCGTCAGTAGAGCCACCGAGCAAACGGAGGTGCCCCTGTTCCGACATGCGCAAGTTGACTGCGCACCTCGTACTGGTTGAGGCAGTTCCGCAGCTTGAGGAGGGCCGAATCGCGGTCGGGACCCCACACGACGAGCTTAGCAATCATTGGGTCGTAGTGCACAGTCACCGCATCGCCTGCAATGACAGGCGCGTGAGGCTACGCGCGCAAGCACAGAACGCGCAATAATTCACACACACACCCACACGCGCTCGCGCGTGCGCACACACACACACACACATCACACAACAGGCACAATGCATGCAAACGCCCACCTTGCCGCACTCCCGTTTCCACGCGGACGGTGTCCGATGGGTCTGGGGTGCGCAGGTGGACGAGAGGGCCAGTCCCCGGAAGGAAATTTCTGGGCGAAGCGGGAGATAAGCACAGCCGCAGAGAAACCTAACAGCAGCCATGCGGCAGACGCAGCACACGCGCACAGGTATTCCACGCACTTGGCAGGGTTCTCCGCGTACACGCGCGCCTCGAACGCGTGGCCGTTGAGGCGAATGTCGCTCTGCTTCATCGGCAGCGGCATGCCACTCGCAACCTGGAGGGGTTGCAGACGCATTAGAGGCGATGACCCACGCATCGCAGTGGCAACTGCAAGCGCAACGGCTACAACGGGACAAGCGGATGCGCACCTTCAGCTGCAGCTCGACGAGATCTGCGCCGGTGACCATCTCGGATACGGGGTGCTCCACCTGGAGGCGCGTGTTCATCTCCATAAAGTAAAACTGGCGCGTCTTCGAATCCATGATGAACTCGACGGTGCCTGCGGCGGCACGCAACGCAATGGGTCACCGTGCCACAGAGCCGTGATGCATCGCACAGCACATACCCGCGCCGACATACTTGACCGCCTTCGCCGCACGCACGGCCGCCTCCCCGAGCTCAGCCCTGATTGCGTCCGTCAGGCCCGGCTGCAGCGACAACATCGGAAACAGAATGAGCAGACACTCGCCACACATATGCGCACAGACGGGACGCACCGCCGGAGCCTCCTCGATAATCTTCTGGTGGCGACGCTGCACGGAGCAGTCGCGCTCGTAGAAGTACACTGCGTTGCCGAATGTGTCGGCAAACACCTGGACCTCGACATGCCTGCACGGTGCGGCGTCAGACAGGAATGACGGGTGCAATGAACCCAGGCAAGGCTCCCCGACCATTACAAGCGAACAGTGTTGGTCAGCGCACACGCGCACACGCACCTGGGGTTGAGCAGGTACTTCTCGACAAGCACCTTGTCGTCGTTGAACGACTTCATCGCCTCCCTCCGCGAAGACTCGAGCATGGCCTCAAAGTCCTCGGGGCGTTCCACGATGCGCATGCCCTGCGCGTGCGAATCGGCGCATCAACACGGAGCGGCACGAGAACAGACGCATGCACACGTTCACACATGCACAGGGGCGCTACCTTGCCTCCGCCACCCATAATGGCCTTGATGAGCACAGGGTACCTGCGGACGACCGCCATAAGCCACATGGCGACAAAGCGGTTAGGCAGAGACCTCAGTTCGCGCCAGTCATAGGTTGAACCCCCATCGCCTCTAAGATTAGGCAGAGAGAAAGCACGAACCCAATCTTGTCGGCCTCGGCCTTGAGGCGCTCGAGCGACTGGTCGCTGCCGTGGTATCCGCCGACGACAGGGACACCCGCGCTCGACATGATCACCTTCGAAGCGCTGCGGTGCGTCCGCGCGTGTGTTTAGTGTGCGTGTGTTGCTCTGGGGAACCATGCAGTATACACCATCCGCGATACCGCCAGACGCACCTCTTTGAGCCCATGTCGCGGATGGCGGAGGCAGGAGGCCCGATGAAGACGACGTTGTTGTTCTTGCAGTAGTCGGCAAACTCGGCGTTCTCCGAGAGGAAGCCGTAGCCAGGATGAATGGCCTGCGCCGTGCAACCCAAGAAAGCGGTCCCTTCAGCTCCCGTCGCAGTTGCCTGCAATTGCACGCCAGCAACGCGCACTGTGTCCCACCTTGGCGCCGCTGCGCTTGGCCACCTCCACGATGCGGTCCATGCGCAGGTAGCTCTCGCGCGAGGCCGCGGGACCAATGTTGTACGCCTCGTCAGCCTGAAAGTGGGTGCGGCGATCCTTGTGAGGCGACAGTGCACGCAAAATGAACCAATGCAGCAGCACGCACCATCTGCGTGTGCATCGAGTTGCGGTCGGCGTCGCTGAACACCGCCACCGTCTTGACGCCCATCTTCTTCGCAGTGCGCATCACACGGCACGCAATTTCGCCGCGGTTGGCAATGAGAATCTTGTCGAACATCTGGAGGCTCGTGGTGGACGCGTACCGCACGACATGACTGCAGCGAGGCACGCCCACACTCTCGCGTGAGCCAGTGCAACACAGCACAGCCAACGACGCACAAAGACAGCGCCTGCACAAGGGGCCAACACACTCCACGCACGGCGCACTGCGCACACTGCGCAACACTGCACGCGCCCACAAGACGCACCCGTTCCGCCAGGCCGACCCGACCAGGCGAGTGCGCGCAGCAAGCATGGTGACAACGCCGGCACTTGCAGACAGCCGGCCACAATGGAGGCGAAAGTAAGGGGCAGGTCCACGGCAACACCACCACGCACGTTTAATGCAGCGCTCCAATTGTGTGTTGTGCGACGCCGTGCATCGCCGTGTGCTTTGGGGTGGTGCACCTGACAGGCACTGTCAATGACGTCGCGATGATGACATTTAAATGAAGACGTCATTTGACTGATCGTTAAAAGGGCGAGTCGTCGCCCACGAGTGGGTTCGTTTCGTTCACGTGCCGCCGGCGGTAGTCGGCCTCGTACGCCCGCCGCTCGTTGCCCTTGATGGGCACAAGGTGGGACAGGCTCGTGTCCGAGTCGTACGCAATCACAAGCGTGCGGTTGAGCCGCTCAATAAACGGCGGAACTGCCCACGTCATCGTGTCAAAGAGCGCGTGCGCGTTGAAGAGGCCGTCCGACACAAACATGTGGAGCCTCTTGGCCAAGTACCGCTCGATCAGCTCGAGGTCGCCGGAGAAGCGCGCCTCGTCGAACACGCCCACTTCCTTAAACACAGACATGCGCACCATCGTCGTCATGAGGCCGAGCTTCTCGCGGCAGCAGTACATGTACCAGCCGCTCGGGTAACGGTGGATTCTGAGAAGAGGAGATTCGCGGAATGAACTCAAGCAGCACCGAAACAGGACCATCGTATTAACCCACCGTGCCAGTTGCGAGAGTTCGTACACCTCGTTTGTTGGCCGGCGAAAATCTTCCAGTGATATGTGCGACCGCACAAACAGCGAGAATGTAATGTCAGCGCGGTTGTCGACGATCGGTTCAAGCTGCGCCGCTATGCGATCGGGCATGGCGACGTCGTCACCGTCGTGGTTTGCGTACACTTCGCCCGTGCAGTGGCGCAGGCCGACATTGCGCGACGGATACGTTCCCTTGTTAACCTCGTTCGTCACAACAACAATGCGGCTATCGCGCGCGGCGAGCTCCTTCAGCAACGCGGGCGTGTCGTCCTCGCTCTTGTCGTCGACAACAACCACCTCGATGTTCCTGTACGTCTGCTGCAGCAGGGAGC
>CALSCQ010002028.1:0-13522 GCA_943704525.1 Pigoraptor vietnamica | reverse complement strand
CGTGTGGGTGAAGGTGTGGGTGTGTGGTTGCGACTGTGTGTGGATGTGCCGTGTGTGTGTGTGTGTGCATGCGTGTGTGTGTGTGCATGCGTGTGTGTGTGTGCTGTGCGTGTGTGGAGTGTATGGGCGTGTGCGTGTATGCGTGTGTATGGACATGGGTGTGGGCGCACACATTCTGTCTGCCAATATACGCGTGCTGTGTGTGTGCATGCGTGCGTTCTTGCACTCAGCAGCCGAAGGACCCCACTGCCGCACACCCACTGTTCGTCATTTTCTCAAGTAAAAACCCGCCACCATTTGCCCTTCCGAATCGCTCTCTTTTCGTGCCTTCCAAGCGAAACCCGCCTTCGAACGCAAGAAAACGAGGGACCGTTTCTCAACGAGGAGCGAAAGATGCAATTGCCGTTGCTCATTGGCAGCGGAGGAGCCAGTGACGTACAACCACGACCGAGTAACAGAGTGTTACGTCTCCAGACCCTCTTCATGTTGGGCCAAGGGCTTAGAGAAGAACCGTTTCGCCTTGCATTGCGCGTGGGATAACTGAGCCCGTGTTGCATTGCCACTGGGACGTCGTCTCTATCTGCGAACGCTAGCGTGTCACTCATCGGCCTCTCGGAAGAGGTCCTTTTTTCATGAGCAATCCTCTCGCATCTTTTTTCCTCCATTGTATTTGCACTGGGACATCGTTCTCTCTGCGAACGCAAACATGTCGCTTCTCGGTCTCTCGGAAGAGGTCCTCGTCCACCTCGTCAAGGTCGGCGGCTTCACGCTCACTGACATCGGAAATCTGCGCGCGACGTGCATGCGCCTGTGGGACTTTCTCACACGTATTCACGACACGGTGAACGAGTGCGTCGTGGGCGACCTCAGCACATACCGCCCGTACGGCTGGTGGGACATCGACAGTGCTGCAAAGGCGGGCCAATTTGACCTCGTTCGGCTGTTGGTGGAGGACGAGACAAAACGCGGTCGCGTACCGCGCTGTTCGAACGACGCGCTGGACGGCGCGCTTGACCACGACAATTGGGACATGTTCGTGCACCTCCTCCGTACGTGCGAGCGCGATTCGCGTGGAACGCATTACCGTCGCTTACCACCAGACTACACGTGGCCGTGGGAGCGCCTTACGCGTGCGCAGGTGGACTTTCTCCTCGACGAGGCGCCCGAATTCGCTGCTGAAGTGGCACATATTGTGCTGCGCGGTTGCATCCGAAGGGGCGACGTCGACCCCGTGGTTCGTCTCCTTCCCATTGTTGTGGACGCGGATCTGCCTCTGGGGCTGTCGATGGAGCACCACGCGCAATGCCCGGTGATTTTTGACGCAGTCTTCGACGAGTGTACGCGTCGTGAGATCGACCAGGGAGAGATCGACCTGGGGATCGCCGAGGCACTCTATTCCGCTGCGGTGAATGTGAAGAGTGGGAGCGGTGATGCGCTGCTTGATCTCGCCTTGTCGCGGTCGCCGATTCCGCTCAAAAGCATGCCGGAGGCGTACCGCGCGTATTATGCAAACGTCGCGACCGATTCTGCTGTGATGGCGCGGCTGCGTGAGCACGGTCTGAAGCGGACGGTTGCCAACGCTGACGCCGACGACATCGTGTATAGCGTCACGGTGGACGGCGCGGAGTTCACGCCCGAAGCGGTCGCGCGCGTGCTCATTCGTGGCCACTACGAAGCGGCGAAAGCCCTTGTGCCGTTCCTGTATAAGCATCGGCGACATCGTGTGCTACACGAACTCATGCGCGAACCGTCCGTGGACGCGATCGAATGGTGGCGTGGCGAGGGTCTTGTGAACTCAGAGGCCCCTGACTTCCGCTATACGTTTTACCATTTGTCCAGCGAGGTTTCGGTGCCGTGGTTGACAGCGATGGAGCGCGTCTTCCCAGAAGAGCTGGAGACGTACGGCAGTCAAGATGGGGCGGCGACTTTGATAAGCGCGGCGGTAAATAAGGGCGACGTCGCGACTCTCCGCTACATCTGCGAGCGCTTTGACGTTGGCGCGTGGTGGGCAAACTCGAGCAGCTGGTCGATGGAGGCTGCTGAGAGAGGCTACTGGGACGTACTGTCGTACATGATCGACGTGAACGCGGGAATCGCGCCTGTTAATGCCGCGCGGGGATTCGCGGAGCGTTTTCAAATTGACGCGCGCCCCTTCTACTTGCGTGGTGCGCTTAGCGAGGCCGTGAGGGCGGGCCATTTTCGACTCGCTCGTATGCTCGACCACCGCGTGCCGGGACTCCCGATGTCGCTCGCCGCCGCATGCGAACAACGACGATGGAGTGTGTTTCGTTGGGCACTCTCTCGCCTCGACCCTGTCAAACGCGACTGGGAGTGCGACGATGCGCTGGTTGCGTGCGTGCAAAAGGGACGCATGGAGTTTGTGCGGTGGTTCGAGGAGAACGAGCCGGCGTGCGTCGAACGGTGCGCCCCTAAATTTTGGAAGAGGCTGACGTCCGTCCGCGACGTGTCGTTTTTGTACGCCTTGCTCTCGAAGTACCCCCAGTGCATCCCGAAGAAACGCGTGCGGATTAGTAACGAACTGGATTGGGACGTGCGCGTGCTGTAGTCGCTGGAGCGGCGGCTCGGCGTGGAAATAGTCGAGCGACCCGTGTCGATGTACGCATTGGTGCGTGATCATGAGTTGTCGGCGCTAAAGTGCGCGATCGAGTTCGACATTCCCCTCATTTTGCCGGCCGACGACGAAATGGACGAGCTGAATGGAGATGACGGCTATATGGACGACGAGTGGGAGTGGATTTTGGGTCGTTTGGAAGCGCGCGATTTTGCCATTGCGAGCGCTGACACGACGCGTCCTCAATGAATGAACGGTTCTAGCGCTGTGTGCCAGCATGGACTGCATGCCGCCACTGTGTGCGGGCCTTCGTAGGTCAGTAGCGGGCATGCGCACAGCAACTGTTCCCTCACGTGCCAGCATGGATTGCATGACACTATGTGCAGGCCTTTGCAGGGCAACGGCGTGCCCACAGCATCTAGAGGGCCAGTCACACGTCCCCGCCTTTTTTTTTTTTTTTTTTTTTTTTTTTTTTTTTTTTTTTTTTTTTTTTTTTTTTTTTTTTTTTTTTTTTTTTTTTTTGGCGGTTTGTATGGAGCTGACAGATCTTAGCGGGGGGTTAGGGTTAGCGAGCCAGGTGATTTTCTATAAGTGTGGAGACGGAAGAATGCAAGTCGACTGCAGTATGTGCTTGATTGCCTTAGTATTGCGCAGAGTTGCCGCGACTCCACAGAATGGCGCGACGCATGGACGAGCGACACCCTTGTCTTGAGGAACAGAAGGTGTGTGTGGGGGCGCGCAGGTGTGTGGGTGATTTCTGCTGTGGGTAACGAAAGTGGAGGCACCTGCACGCACGTGTGCTGGAGCCCCTTCAACCGCCCACACTTCGCCTCACGTGTCGCAGGCAAGCTACGTGTGCCTTGAGAAGATGAGCGACAAATCAGAGTGCCAGGCGTACTTTGACGCATACCGAGACTGCATGAAAAAAGCGGTGCGTGTTGGGTCGCGCCTGTCCGTGGAACAAATCGTCAATGGACTGCGCGTGGTCATCTTTCTCGGCGTCGACGCGCATGGCGCTCCCTCATTCCCCTATCCCTTTCGCACGCTTGCACGCACGTGTGGCTTGCGGTCGCTTGTCCACTTACATTAACGTATTCTTGCGCACACATCGCGCGCGCACACACACACACACACACACACACACACAACAGACACACACACACACACACACACACACACACACACACACACACACACACACACGCACATCTGACTCCTTCGCGCACACGCTTTTCCTTCTTCCCTGGATCACCCACTGATCCAATGTGTCTTGCACTCACTGCAGCGTCAGGAAGTGATCGACAGGCGGTGGCAGCAAGGCGGCGGTTTCATGGGCCTGGGCATCGGACTTAAGAAGAAGGACGACAGTGGCGCCGCTGCGGACGGTTCTAAACAATAGTCCCGTGGCCTTTATCGTGCCGCCTTGATGTCGCATCTCTCGTCACAGTGTCTTGGGTGGGCGATGGGATGTGTTCCGAAAGCTGCTTTGTCATTAGCACTTCTCGCCACTGCCGAAAGAGTCCGTTTGCACAAGTACGTGTTCAGCAATTTTTTATCGCCCTTCGCTCTCTCACCACGACAGCGACGCGCCAAAGGGAAACCACGCCTCTCCGCTGTTCGTCGCCGCAAAGGGAAAGGCGGCCTGCGCACCGCCCTTGGTCGTCCGCAGGTGCGCAGAGGACACACCGGCGGCAGCGACGCCCCTCTGCGTGACGCGCGGGCATCCCGTCAATCGCAGGCGCGGCATCGGTCGCTGGAGCTCGCTCGCCCGCCGTGCCGCGGCGCGCAGCAGGCCGCCGTCGGTAACACCCTCGCACCCTTCCACGCTCATTTCGGCCAATCGGTCGAGTCGACGGCACGCGTCGGCGATTGCATCGTCCCCCACGCCGCGGCAGCCGTCAGCGCAGACGAACCGCAGCGACGCGCACTTCTCAAACACGGCAGAGAGGCCGACATCCGTCGCGCTCGTGCCCGACACGTCCAGCGCATCCAAGTTCACAAACGCCGTCACGTGCTTCGAGAGGGCGAGGTCGTCCACCTTCGGGCAGCGCGAGAGTGAGAGACCGCGCACGCGGTCCGGCACTGCAGCGCGGAACAGGAATGCCCCGTTGACGTTGGCGCACGCAACGACAGCCGCGCGCCTCAGCGACTTGCATCGGGCGACGACGGCCGCGAGTCCTCCGTCGGTGATCAGCGGCGCGTTGGAAATTTGGAAGAGTTCGAGCGCGGGGAGGTACGACAGGTGCATGAGACCCGCGTCCGTGGCCAACTCGCACCGCTTGAGAGAGAGGTGCCGCAGCCGCGTGAGAAGGCCCACGGCGGCCAGTCCGGGAAGCGTTGTGTTGGACGCGTTCCCGACATACAGCGTCTCCAGTGACCTTATCCGAAGGGTTGGGGTTATCAGCAAAGAGGCACCGGTCAACAAGCTACAACCTCCCCAACACACAAATACACAAACACGCAAACACAGACAGGCACAGCCGCACACCACACAAACTGACTCACCGGCAGTTGCGGCCGAGGGCTTGGAAGACGTCGTTGCCAAAGGGCGCGCCCGTCGAGAAGGAGGCCTCGCGGAGCAAACCGCACGCTGTGAGTGCCTGGACGCCGTCGGGGGACACGTTGGGGCAAAAAGTAATCTCCACGCTGCGGAACATAGGGCGCGTGAGAACAGCAATGCGTTACGGAGAGTTACGTGAATCGCGTGCAACACGCAACTATGTGCGGCTCGATGCACTAGAATATGTTTGTGAACGGGAGTCGGCGTGGAGGAGTGCGCGCGAAGGAGAGTGGACTTAGAAGAAGTATGCGCGCGAGTGCCTACAACGGGTAGGCAGAGCAAGAACTGTCCGTACGGCAGCATGGGCAACACCCGACACCCACGCAGTGAGACGCGTGCACTGGGCCAGCATGAGCATGGAGAGGTCCGTCAACAGCGGACACTGAGCGGCGACAAAGCGCTCGAGGGAACGGCACCCGGTGGCAACGGCGCTGACGGCACGATCGCACACCCTGCATTGAACGTGGATTGCGTTGCGACTCAGCGAAAAGGATAAAGGCGTGCACTCTTCAGTGCGCCCGCATTGTTGGCAGATAGTTACAGTCATAGCATACACTTGTACAAGGCAAACTAACGTGCACACACACACACACACACACACGTGTGTCTTCCCACCTGGCGCACCCGCGAAAGTCGATTGCCTTGAGCCGCGTGCACGCCGAGAGCGACATGAGAGCGCCGCTTGTGACCAACAGACACCCCGGCATGGACACGGCCTCCATCCCAGGAAGAAACCGCGCAAGGCGATCGACCGTTTCATCGCTGCGGCGGCGAAGGGCCGATATGCGCACCGACTTGATCTGCGAAACAGGAGAGCCAGTTGTGAGCAGGCACGTGGAAAGAGTGCTGGGCACGCACGCGCAGATGCGTGACACAGCACAATACACACATACGCTATAGCATATGTCTATAAAAGCGCACGCACGACACATACACACGAGCACACACGCACACACACACACACATACACGCACACACACACCACTCCGACCCACCTGTCTCTTGGCAATACCGACGACGATGCCATGCCACTCCTTGCTGACGAGCGCACACGACAGCAGCAGGTCGCTCAAGGAGAGTATGCCGCTCGACGCCCCAATCTCAAGCGTGAGAAGGTATACGACCCACAAAGGACGGCCGACGGATGCGCTCTGTTGGGAGGGAGCCACGCAAGGCACGGGAGGCTGCGGATGCAGGCCACGTCAGAGTCACAGCAAGGGAACAGCTGATGCATGCAAGACCCACTCTGGAAACCGAACAGCGAGAGGATGTGCGTGTGAGGTGCATGCACACGCACTCACAGACGCCGCTGTTACAGAAGGACACATCGACACTGCTTTGCTCATAAATAACGGTTCGCCGTAAGCAACGAGGTTGATGCCAACACTCACCGCTTCGCTCGCAACAGCCGCTTGCGCATCCGAGGCGATGCCTGCGTCGGTGGCCATTGGGCACGACGTGGCAGGCCAACTTCTCTCCCACTTCCCAATCTCTTGCTCTCAAGTCTCTCTGAAGAACACGAGATTGAAGAGGGGACGCCTGACTTGGCGTTGATAAAGTGACAAGACAACAGCGTTATGAGTGGGGCGGAAGCGTGTGCTGCAAGCCCAAAGGCAAGCGTATGAGTGTATGAGTGTGTATGCGTGCGTGTGTGCGTGCGTGTGGTTTGAGTGTGTGTATGTGTGTGTTCTTGAATAAATCCCTACGTGTGTGCTTGTGTGCGTGTGTGTGTGTGTGTGTGTCCGCTTTCGCGCTCGGGCGTTCCGATCGATCGCGGTTTCAGCCGGGGTGTTTGTCTGCGTCACTGAAATTTTGCACACGCCGCCGCACTCTCACTCTTAATCGCCTCTGCGATTCACTTACACACTTTAGCCAGCATGAACTGTGGGTCCTCAAGCGCACACAGGTGGGGACATAAACGTACACTCACGCGCACATGGACACGTACCGTGCGGACGCTATGCCCTCGAGAGTGGGAGATGGATTTGAAACGGCAACATCAGAGTCTGCGTTGACATCTAGCACTTGGGAGAAGAGGGAGTGAGAATACGGCGAATAAGACGAAGGGATGCGCGTGCGTGGCTTTGGCAAAGCAAGTGCCCCTGTGCGCGGTGAATGGGGTTTCAGTGCTCGCATTCCGCGAATTCCGCCTAATGGCGGAGTCCGTACATCGCTGATATTCAACCTATGTTGTGTGTGTGTGTGTTTGCGTACGCGTGTGTGTGTGTGTGTGTGTGTGTGTGTGTGTGTGTGTGTGTGTCGGTGTGTATGTCGTGTGTGTGTGTGTGTCTGTGTGTGTGCGTGTGTGTGGTTGTGTGTACGTGCGTGACTGTGTGTGTGTGTGTACGACAGCGTTGCGTTGGGCGGCGTATAGGACTGGAACAACGGAGCCAGACGCGAAATGGCTTTACGCGGTCACCCACCCTCGACATGACATAGTAGCGCACCAAAAACTGAACAAGGGAGGCAAATCTCATTGTGGGAGTGCACGCGCCGCACGCGACGAAACGCCAAAAGAATTCGATAGGCAACACACGCAAAACGAGAAAAAAAAAGTTGTGAAAAACGAACCGGCATAGAACCCAGAGGCCAAGGCATAGTCGCGCGAAACCCACAGAACACACGCCAACACTACACAGCGCGGCGGGGAACATGAGAGCGACGACGCCACAAACAGCACTGGACGTCTTAACCCAAACACGAAGACAGGCGCCAAGCGGCCTCGACGACGTGTTCGCGATCCATTTTCCAGCGACGGCTCAGTTGTCCGGATTCACAAAGTCCTTCTTGTTCCGCGGCGTCTTCTTGCGCAACACAAACTGCGTGCTCACGGCGTCGTAGTAGAGCACGTGCGGGCGGCAGAGGAACCCCGCGCGTCCGGACGACACAAAGTCGTCGACGCTCACGCAGATGCCGCAGTCGTCCTCCACGGTGTCCGCCTCGATGGAGCACGTGTCATTCGAATCGAACACTTCCTCGGTCGAGATAATGCTCGGCCTGCGAATGGGAACATTGAGCAAGAGAGCGATAGAAAACACTTCGATGGGTTATCATGTCACATGGCATGGTGTGCGTGTGCGTGTGTATGTGAATGTGTGTGTGTGTGTGCTGTGAATGTGTGTGTGCGCGTGTGTATGCGTGTGTATGTGTGTGCGTGTGTGCGTGTGCACGGTATGTCGCCCCAGGGGGAGCAAGAGCCGCGCAATCGCATACGCAGAATTTACATGTTCAAAGAACGCCAAAAATAATGCACACACGCAGGCGGACAGCGCGAGCGCCGGCGCACCTCTTCACAGTGGCGGGAACGTCCGACTGGCGGTAGAGCCAGCGCCCCTTCACATTCCCGCCCTTGAGGGCATCCACGAGGACAATGCCGGGCTCACGCGAACCCGTAAGCCGCACAAAGTCTGCGACATGCGGAGTGGGTTGCGTGAGGGTCAACGCGTGCACGATTGCGTGTCCAGAGTTGCGTGAGATCAACTAAGGGAGATAGGCTCGCGCACGTTTGCAGCAAGTGCGCGTAAGAGGAAAGTAACGCAAGACGAATATTGCTGTGTCAACGGAACAAAACAGCCAGAGCGCAGATGCAGCACACACTCACACGCCCGTCCAGGCTCGATGTCAATGTCCTTGCGTGGCGATGCCGCCTCTTTCGGCGCAGACTTCGCCGGGCGTCCCCTCCCCTTGGTCCCCCGCTGTGTCGCTTTCGCCTTTGTCTCCGTCGCCGCACCGGCCGCCTTCGCCTTCCGTTCACGCGGGCGACTCGCCGTCGAAATTTTCTGCTCCGCGGATTTGGCAGCCGTCCGCTGGCGCTTCGCAAGGTCCAGATCCACGGCGGGATGATCCTCGGCGGGCCGTTTGCGAGTGCTCTCGCCAGTCGCGTCCTCGCGAGAGCTCCGCTTGAGGGGCTCGCGGGCGAGGGACGGCCGTGGCTCCTGCTTCGCAAACTCTGGCGAGAGGGGTCCCTGCGCGTGTGCACGCCGCACAGGGAGCGAGTTACAGGCTGAAGTGGGAATTGAGAGACAAAAATTGGCGGGAAAAAAATGGGGCACGAAGAGGTTCGAACGCAAGACCATACGAAACACCAATGCCTCCAAAAACGAGGCCTACCTCATTCGACTTGCGCGGCGAAGGGGCCGTATCGGGCGACTCGTTTGCCCCAAAGCCACTGCAGTCGAACAGCCCAAGATCAGCTCGAGTCACGCACATCGCTCACAAGTTTAGTGACACAGAGAAGGTTTGCGGAGGAAAACTACAACGTCGCTTGAAGTATTGCATCCTTAACACGCACACATGTTGCACACACGCTACCCGTCACACAACGGATTCCGGCGCGTCCCAAAGAGATTGGCAAAAGGCCACTCACCTCACACGCCTAATGAAGCTGCGAAGCGTGTCCATTTTTCCTACGCACAACACAACGCGAACACGAAGGACAGAAAGAAGAAGCGCACGCGACTGTCGGCGATTACGCTCACAGCTGTTTGAAACCGTTCATGAACTGCGGCTGGCGCCAACCAACAATGACGTCATCAGCATGTATCGTCATCGTGACATCATCACCGCCCAATATTGAAAATGAGAACAGTATTGGCACACTCTGCCCTGCGCACGCCATGACAGTCGCGCTGCTGTTGCGCGCGTGCAAGGAGAGTCGTTGTTGGCTCCCCAGGCTCCCATGGAGGGGAGCGTCTCGTCACAAGTGCGCGCGTGGCGTGCACACCGCGGAAGGCAAGGCCGCGCTCGGCAGCGCCGCCGAGAAGGTGACTGCTAGCAGCCATGCCTCGTCCGCATCGCTCGCTGTGCTCGCCACCACAGGCCGTCGACGTCGGCTGCATGGGTGGCCGAAAGGGATGGCACCAGAGGATTTCGGAAATCTCGTAAACACGGAGCTCTATCGCACGGCTCGGCGTGTTTTCTGCAATGCGTCGCTGCTCGGTCACGCCAAGCCCGCACGCGCACTCCCCAAGCGCCTGTTCTCTATATCGTACCAGAAGTTGCTGGACGAGATGGCGTCTGTGAACGTTGCTGCGGTGCGAGGAGGCGTGCCTGTGGGCTCCGAGGATCGAAAGCTGATCGCACTTCTCAAGGCGCGTGTGCCGCGAAGGCAACTCGTTCAAGTGCTCGGCGTACCCTGGCCGGTTTTGCGGCGTCGCGCGATTTCACTGCTGTCGCATCGCCATGCGGGCACATTCTCGTCGGAGGAGGATGCGCTCATCCTATCGCACGCGGCGCGTTTCGGAAAACAGTTTTCGTTTCTGTCGGCGCGAATGGGGCTGCGCCGATCCGTTTATTCTCTGCGTGCCCGGTGGCAAGAGCTCACGTCAGAGTCGCTGCCGAATGTTGCGTGGACGGAAGAGGACCGCCGGCGCTTCCTCGAGTTGGTCGCAGCGCCAGGCAATTCGCTGGCTCTCATCGCAAGTCGTCTCAAGGTATCCGAGTCGCTTATTTATCGATTGCGGAAAGCGTTGTTTGTGGTTCCCGAACCGCCCCTCGCGGACGACGACGTGCGCCTGCTTGTGGACGCCGTAGCGCGGCACGGTCGAGATTTTGCGAAGATTGCGGCCGATGTGTTGCCCCTGTTTTCGCCTCCGAGTTTGGCGCGTGCGTACGACAAGTTCCTTCCACCATGGCTTCGACCGGTAGTTGACTTTCAGACTGCCGCCCGTGTGCTGTCCTCCATTAGTGCGGACGGTTCCTCTGAGCGCGTGTTCGTGGAAACGGCGTGCGCTGTCGTGCGGGACTCGCCCACTCCACTCAGCGTGTCCAATATTCTCTCTATACTTCGTGCGTTTGTTGCTCTCGAATTGGGCGCCGACGACCCATCCCACATCGACTGGCGCCGTTTTGACCTGGCAAGCGGTGCAGAGCGGCGGGCGGCGCTGGACGCGTTTCGCCGACAGATATTGCCGACGACCGCCCGGGAGGCGTGGACGCACGGCGCACGGCTCGTCGTCTTTGCCAAGATGCACGACGTGCGTCCGATTGGGCTCGGGCGATCGCAACCCATCGCTGCGGTGGCGAACCACCCGTCGCTCAAGCCGTTTCTTGCTCTCTCCAAAAAATGAACACCGACAAAACGGCCTAAAACGCAAATGTACCATGACGCAACGTCAGAAAAACGCGAATCGCAATTGACGCACGTCATACGCGGTTTGCATTCAGTGGTAGTCGCGCGCCACACGGTCACTGCGGAGGAAGTATTGTACGCTCCCCATTCAACGGACACTGACATTCCATGGCACGCACAATCGCTCCCCATTCAACGGACACTGACATTCCATGGCACGCACAATCGCAGAGACAACAGCCGACTGCGCAAAGACGCGCACTGTATGCAAATTGGCGCATTCATTTTCAAACGCTTGGCCAAAGGTCCCTTAGCGCGAGCTCAAAATGCGTCCTCCCCAGCCATTCCTTCGCACGCCAGTCGCCCTCGTCCACTGCCGCACTCCGAATGAGCGCAACGCCGCCCCTCTCGAAACGAGACACCCCTCTGCCATAGTAGAAGCAGTCGCCCAGCTCGAATGTCGCCCCATAATGGCCCATCGCAGCCGCCGTCGCAAAGTGCGCGGCCGCCGTCGACGGGTCACGTGGCGCGGCTGTCAAAGAGGGCTTCAACAGGCACTTGCCGAGGAAGTAAAGGCCTGCCGCACACCCGCCGTTCGCAGAGGTGACGAAGAGTGAATGCGCCGCGTCAACGTCCACTTTGGTCCCAATGCCAAAAAAGTGGCAAATGCCCATCTCGAACGCATGCACGGGGTCGCGCTCGTCGCCAGCGCGAAGGAGAGCCGGCGCACTTGCACGTGCAGCCACTCTGCGTTGCGCCTCGGCTTTGACATCGGCCGGCCCGCCCCATTGCATGCAATAGAGCACGAAGAGGGACAATCGCGCGCGCGCCTTCTCCACTTCAGTCGCGCTTTCGTCCGCGAGGACCTCTGCGAAGAGCGTCCGTGCGCTGTTGAATTTGAACATAAAGTGAAACGCCTGTATCGCACACCCAAAGAGACACAGCACGAGTTTTCCCGCGGGAATGCGCGCCTTCACTTCCTCGCAAAAGGCGACGTCCTCAAGGTACTTGCGAGTGCACGGCGCCGATAAGCGATAGACGCGCTCGTGGCGAAGGAGGCGAAGGAGGCGACTGCATGTCTTGGCGAGAGCGCCCTTTTCGCCGTTCGACAGATAGGGCAGCACGTGGACGACAATAGTCTCCGGCGGGAGCGTGTCGAGGTTTGGCGGGGTGATCGAGGGCGAATCGAGGGAAGACATGGGTGGCTCTGTGCGGTGGGAAGCTTCGCTGGACATTGTCGATAGATAAAGAGAACGGCCCGGCCAGCGCCACCCAGAGGGACTGCGAAAGGCCTGGGAGATATCAGAAAGCGAAGAAATGGCAACAACGGCACAAACACCCAACTGACACTATGATGCTACGTGCGACCCACTGGCCCTTAAAGAAAGTGTACGCAACCGCACACACACACTGGCCCTTAAAGAAAGCGTACGCAACCGCACACACACGCACACACACTCTGATGCGACACCAGCGGCACTGATTGTGGCACACACGCAATAGATGCATGGCTCACGCACATTGACCCACACACACACACAACCAGTACCTCGTTCACAAGCTTACCGTGTGATCTTATCGTGTGGCTTGGAAGAGCGCCCTAACCAAAGGCGCGACGGCAAGTGCTGACAAGGGAAAGGCTGACTGATATCCTCAAACGCACACACTCGCCTCACTGGCTTAGCTGCAAATCTTTGCTCGGCGGCGAGTAAGCGCAGAGGCACTAGGGGCATTGGGGGCACTACGAGCCAGTGTATTCAGAGTGTCCGTTGTCGCGCTGCACTGCGCCGCGAGTTGCAGCAGCTGCAGCACCAATAGTAGTTGCAGCAAAATACCAGAGGCCACCGGTTACCTATGTCTGGACATTCGTTCATTAGCCAAAATGCCTTTTTTGGTGAAATGGTGTTAGGAAGCGAGCTCGCGCTTCCTGGGGACAGGCAGTCGTAGCCGACGAAGCTAGCGAGAGCTCGGCAGGATCACTTGGTCGGGTCGAAGCGACGAATGAAGTGGAGCGCGGCGCGAAGCACGGAAGAAAGGTAGAACTTGCACGCGGGAACTTGCGGAACGAAGAGCGAATAAACGTAGCGTAGACACGCACAGTACGTAGCGGAGGTTGAAGCGAAGAAAGGAGAGGTAGAACGCGCGGCACGAAGCGAGGAGCGAAAGAAGAAGTGGAGCGAAGTGGAGCACGAAGTGGTACGCGACGGGGACACGTGTACCGGAAGTCTTGTCGCTTTGCGCACGACGGACTGGCGCTAGAGTGTCGACCGGAGCGTCGAGGCTCGAGATGCACGTAGATCTTGAAGAGAGCACGAACTCT
>CALSCQ010002027.1:5000-10895 GCA_943704525.1 Pigoraptor vietnamica | reverse complement strand
CTGCCGCAATGTGGCGGGAGCGCTCCGAGTGGTAATTTGGAGATGACTAAAAATTCGACAAAATTTGGTGGTTGTCAATTTATGTGACATGTTACCTCGACCAATCACTTTCAGGCCGCGGATACTTTTGAGTGGCGCACCCCCTCTTAGAGCCCTTGGTGCAAACGGGAAGAACGACCGTCAGGCTGCAGGCCGCCACTGAACGGTTGAGGCCCGCGCCGTCATAGTATTGCACTTCCGAATTCGTAGAGTAACAGTCGAGTTACTTGGACGCCTGCATTTCAACTTGTGTGAGCTGGTGTGTGCGACGAATTTTGCAGCAGCGCACTGCGGCTGAGACCAACCGGAGAAGTCATCGCGGCCACGATGGCGTCCGCTGTCAGTCTGTCGAGGGATGATTGGCTTGCGTGCGCTAGCACGATGCGCCCTGATGGACACGCAACCACGATGTCGCCCCCAAGACGATAGGGATCGTCGTGTTCGTCCATCCGAGGCAGTGGACGACCGTGCCTGTCAAGCCGTAACAGATGTTTGCAATGAGTCGCATGTTGAAGTCCGCGCAGTCGTCGCTCCCAACTAAATTACACATATGTCATTTAGACGCATATGTAGAGTATATAGGTATAGGCACACAAAAGCAGTTGCATGCACACACATACCCAAAACCCACGACAAAGACGCTGAGCACTCACAGTTTTTGGCAAGCGTAATAGTACACCGCGCTCGCATTCCACACGCGCGCAAATGACCTGTGGATGCAAACAGAAACAATTAGAATGGTCGCAGCGTGCGGAGATTGCCTTCAGACCAAGAAAAACACATCCCCCACCGCCTGAGACCGAAGGCACGGTAGAGGGTCAGTCGCGGGTCCATTACTACACGAAAGGGGCACTGCGTCTCCGCAATCCATGCGCGCACCAGTTCGGCGCTGCTGTTGAACGACACCACGACGACCGATCCTTTAACGAGGGGAAAAACATGGTCAGTCTCTCTGCGACGCAGCTCGACGACATTACGCGATAATAACGAGCCAAGCTCAGCGCCCGCACCTGCTAGCGAAGCTGCCGCCATGGCCAGCGCGCGCACGTGATCGCGTCATGGCAATCAGGCCAAGTGCCGGAGGAAGACGAGCGCAACGTACGACGCACCCGCTTCGTCACACACCTGCGGGAAGCGCAGCCTGTCAACACTAAGAAGTCGTTGCAGTCAACTCTATCGTACTCACCTGCCCAATTGTACGTTGCTCTCCCGTCTTTGCATCAGTCACGGCGACACTCTTAGGGACGACATCGCCAGCGACAAGAGGCCGCGCATCAACGCCGGCGTCGCGAATGTTCACGCGCGCCTCCAGGCTCTCCAGTGTACGGTCCCATTCGTCCTGCACAACAGACGACTAGGTCAGATGAAACAAAGCGCACACATCACATGAACGCCCGTCCCTCATACACACCTGTGCCTGCAGCAGGTCCTCGTGTGCGTCGCGCACATGTGCATGGCGATAGTGCTGTCGGCAGTGGTCGCCCAGATGCTCTGGATCGGATATCTCACACCTGGTCATCGATAAGCCCTTGTCAGAGGCACGCTTGACTGGATAAAACGAACGGATAAAACGAACAATAACAACGCCGCACGACGAAAGAAAGCTGGCGCGTGTGTGCATGGAGCTTCAAAAAGATCGACACAAACATACAACAACGACTTCCCACCGCGCCAAAATCGCAGCACATCGGTCAATGGCAACGCCCAGCCGCCCAACGTCACGCCTGGCGACCCTTTCCGCATCCTCGGCGGATTCCACGGGCCCTAAGTCCCCGACAACCGAGCGCAGCGTGTCGCAGTACGTCTCTGCCAGCGCATGACACGCACGCGCGAGGCGATCCGGCGTGCGCTCTAATGTCGCGTCCATTATCGTAACTCCCAGCTACACGTCATTGCTCGGCGCAGAAAACGCCGCATAATCCGACTCAAGCGCGGCCACCGCAGCGCGGTTAAGCTCAGAGACAACAGCGTCGACAGTCGCTGCCCGCTGTGCAGAGTGGGCCAATGCAGCCCGTTTTGCGCGGTCCACTAAAGCGGCGGTGCGTGATCGCGCTTCCTTCAGCCCGAACGATCTCCAGTCAGTCTCACGCAAACCCCGAAAGCAGCCAAGCTCTGCAAAGCCCACACGGCAAACTGATTAGATCTGTAAACGAGGCCTGCGTGTGCGAGTGGAACGGACGCTATGATGGTGAATAAACGTACAGCACCCGCCTTGCTGGTCCGAGTGATCGTGCACGGCCGCAATGGCCTTGCGAAACTGCTCAACCAGCGCACGTTCTGCCACCGCAACTTCGCTTATGGCTGTCGAATGCGCAGTCTCCGCCCTTGCCACCACTTCCGGCGCAATGCCCTATGAACAACCGCGCGGCGTAAGCAAATAGAATCGAGGAGCACGGGACAACAAACAGCCTGGACGCACCGGCAATGCCCTCGTCCGATCGAGTGCGCGCGCGGTTGCAGTGGCCCTTTCTTCCGCTTGAAGCACACCAATCTTCAGCCGGATGCACGCGTCGAGACAGTCGAGGAGGGCGTCCCCTGTGGCTAAAGTGAGAATGACAAAAAATGTCAGGCCAATCCGAAAGTGTTTCCGAGCGGACTGTCTTCGTTGTGAACAGGCATCGACAGAGACAAGCGTGCGCATGCCTGCAAGGAGCAAGAGGGAGCCGTCGACACTCATCGTTGGTCACTGCCCTGTCCGCCGCCGCTGGGAACGGCACCCAAACTTCAACGCTCGACCGGTGGCCCCCGGTTCGCAGAAAGTTGTAACGTTGTGTAACATGTAAAGCTATAATTAGTAATTTTCAAAATTACCAAACTTGGCAATCTGTGGCCCGCTGTCAGCACGTGGAGAAACACAGTTGTGTGTCAGTGCGACGTAAGAAATGCTTGCGGTGATCGCCTTGCGAATGAGGACAGGGCTACTCTCACATTCTTGACGCTCTCCCTCAACTTCGCCGCCATTCTGTCTGAAGTTGGGTTGTTGCGCGTTGGAGGCGTTCAGCGGCGTTCGCCGACCGTGAAATATGGGGCGCATGAAGAAGAGCACGCGCAACTTTATACGCAAGAATCTCAAGGGTGAGATTGAGCGGCGGAAGAAGGCGAAGAAGTTCCAGCACAAGGGTTCGGCGAAGGAGCGCGCGCAGCCGCAACAGGCCAAAGATGTGTCCGAGGGTATGTTTCGTTGGCCTTGCGCGGATCCTCTAATCCACTTGCGGCGTGCGTTTGCGTGAAACTTATTATAGATTTCATTTGTTCCCAGTGCGCCTTCTGTGTCGTTCTCTTTTACGAAATCGTGCGTGCACGTGTGCGAACATGTCTCCTTTCTATGCTGCACATACGGGTCAATGTGTGTTGGGGGAATGCTGCTTCCTTTTCTCACTCTTCAAACTGTTGGCCATGCCCACAACAGAGGTGGACGAACAAGTGGAGCAGCAGGCGGAGGACGGCGCGGGGGACGACGACATGGACGTCGATGAGTTCATGAATGCGTTTGGAGAGTCCGGCAGCGAAGACGAGGGCGAAGACGCCGACGGGGACGGGGACGACGAGAAGGGTGAGGCCGACGTCGGCGACGTTGGGACGAAGGGTACCGATGGCGAGAAGCGGCGCGGACATAAGGAGCAGATTGCGTCCCTCAAACAGAAGGATCCCGAGTTCTACAAGTTTTTGGAGGAGAACGACCGCGACCTCCTTGAATTTGACGAGTCGGATCCAGAGTCGGGGGAGGAAAGCGAGGACGATGCGGACGCTGACGAGGGTGTCGCAGAAGACAACGAGGCCGAGAGCCGGCAGGCGCGCAAGGGGAAGGCGGCGAAGGGTCCTCGCGGCGTGAGCGTGGCGACTGTCGAGACATGGGTGAAGGCGGTGGAGGAGAACAAGTCGCTCGCGGCCGCGCGGCACCTCGTGGCCGCGTTTAAGTGTGCGGCGCACCGTGCCGAGGGCGACGCGGCCGGCGAGGACGAGCGGTACAAGACGGAGGGGAGCGCGGCCTTCAACGCGCTTGTCGTTGCGGCGCTGCAAAAGGTGTCGCCGCTGCTGTGCGAGCAGCTCGACTACAAGCCGAAGGAGGGATCAAAGTGGGTCCGACGGTGATGGTTATCGACCTATGCGCTTATGTGCACCCTGGTCTATTCCTCTGCGATGGGCGCCTTCTCTGTTTCCGATCAGAACAACTCCCCGCTTCTCCTCTCCACCATTGATCGCTTTTCGTTTGCGTTTGTCGCTGCAGTGCGCTGCCTTCGTCAAGCAAGAAGTGGGCGCGCCTCAAGGGACTCGCCAAGACGCTCGTTGGCACGGCACTCCACTTTGTGCGACAGCTGGCCGATCCCTCGATGATTGCGTTTGTGCTGCGCGCCATCGACCGCCTCGTGCCCTTCTTCGCCTGCTACCCCAAAGTGGCCCGGCAGCTGCTCAAGGTGCGTCCGTGCCAGGCTCATAATCGTATGCGCGTCTTTGCCACTCTCATGTTTTGCATGTGCGCGTCCGTGCCTCTCTCGTCCTGTGCCTGCATGTCTCTGCGCATCCCAAGGGAACTGACTCCGCCGTCCGATTGCTTTACAGACCTTGCTAAAGCTCTGGGGCTCTTCCGAAGAGACCGTGCGCGTGCTTGCCTTTCTCGGAATTCGGCGGCTTGCGATTACCCTGCCGTTGCCCTTTCTGGACATGTGCCTCAAGGTGCGCTTGTGTCACGTGAACGTCCGTCTTCGTCCCATGTCTCCGCTGTGCCGTGTTCTGATTATGCGTTATGTGACCTTTTTATGCCTCTGCAGGGTCTCTACCTCTCGTTTGTGCGCCACGCCAAGTTCACAACTCTCAAGTCGCTCCCCGCGATTGCGTTTATGGCAAACTGCGTCGTCGAGCTGTATGGCCTCGACCTCCACTCGAGCTACCAGCACGCGTTTGTATATATTCGACAGCTTGCCATTCACTTGCGCAACGCGATCGTCCTCAAGAAGAAGGTGGGCGTCGATCGACGTCGTGGGTTCTTGCAGACTGTGCCGTAGTTGTCATTACTCTGTCGTGGTATTAAATAATGTCAATACCGTGGATGTCCGTACGTGTGCTGAAATCGGTTGTTTCGCAATGCGCAGGAAGCGAACGCGAACGTGTACAACTGGCAGTTCGTCCACTGTCTCCGCGTGTGGGCGCAAGTGCTCTCCGTGCACGCGGCCACGGGCGCACCGAGCTCGGCCGTCATGAAGCCCCTTGTGTATCCGCTCGTGCAGATCATCATCGGAACAATACGGTGAGGCCCTTATGCTTTGCGCCCGCAACAAATAACCGCCCTGACCCGACTTCCCCCTGTGCGAGAGCCAACACGTGTTGCATTGGGCTATCTAGGTCTAATAGCTTCCTTCTCGCGCAGCCTCGTCCCCACGGCCAAGTACTTTCCCCTCCGCTTCCACTGCGTCAAGGCGCTCAACATGCTCTCGGAGGCGACTGGCACGTACATTCCCGTGGCGCCCCTTCTCCTCGAGGTTGGTTAATGAGCTGTGTCTGTCTGGACGAATCAGTGCGACCGATCTCTCAATGCCCCGTCGATTGACCTCGCGCACGACGCCTTCGCAGGTGCTGGATTCCGCCGAGATGAAGCGGCGTCACAAGCAGACGGGCGGAAAGCCCTCCGACTTCTCGTACCTCCTCAAGGCCAGCAAGACGCAGCTTCAGAGCAAATCCTTCCAGGTGTGTACACGTGCTTTTCCTCGGTGCCTCAAGAGTGTCGCTGCGTAACGGTCATGGAGGGATCCGTGCTGTATGTGTATCTCCGACTGATCCATCTCTCCATGCAGGACGCAACGTGCGAATCTCTGCTGGGTCTGCTGCTCGAGCACTTCAGCATTCACGCCCACTCGATCG
>CALSCQ010002026.1:0-11581 GCA_943704525.1 Pigoraptor vietnamica | reverse complement strand
GGGGGGGGGTCCGATATGCCATCAGACAAACACTGCACCATACATGCCTTACGGCTTTACGATACACTCCACCACCATACGTTCCCCCGCAGCTCCGCACAGTTCACACTCGGCGGGGCGTGCGGCAGGCGATTGTGGATAAGGACGAGGTAGGTGCTTCGCATGTCATTCGTACCTTCCGGGTACAGGCCCGCAGACCGTTCTGTAACGTACGTAACACGTTCGGAAGTAGGGGCCGCCGCAGTCGCTGCACGTGCGCGCGGACAGAAGATATTCAATGACGTCCTCCGACAACACGCCCTGCGCAAAGAAAGTGTGTGAGTTGTTTATGGCGCGTATAAAAGGGGTGCTTTGTTGGAAAAATATGTTAACACAAAGGCACGCACGCACACGCACACACACACACACACACACACACACACACACACACACACACACACACACACACGCACACACACACACACACGCACACACACGCCCACACACACACACACACGTGCTCGCGTTACCACGCGCACCTGTGGCACATCGGCAAACTTAGTGAGGACGCGCCTGGCCGCAAGCTCCTTGAGAGAGGGAGGGCTTTCGGGTCCAATCGCAAACGGGGCCTGTCGCATCGTGCGGTTCGCTTGGAGTTGAAGCACGAGACGCTTACATTTCCTGCGCGGCGACCAGTATTGAGCTTGCGCTCTTTGTGTGCGCGCCTTCGTGCGTGTGTGTGTGTTTGTGTATGTGCGTGCGTATGTATGTGCGTGCCTGTGTGTATGTGCGTGCGTGTGCGTATGTGCGTGCGTGTGTGTATGTGCGTGCGTGTGCGTATGTGCGTGCGTGTGCGTGTGCGTGCGTGTGCGTATGTGCGTGCGTGTGCGTATGTGCGTGCGTGTGTGTATGTGCGTGCGTGTGCGTATGTGCGTGCGTGTGCGTGTGCGTGCGTGTGCGTATGTGCGTGCGTGTGTGTATGTGCGTGCGAGTGTGTGCGTGTGCATGTGCGTGTGCATTCGCACGTGCATCCGAGAGAGAGGTCACACACCTGATAATGTCGATGGGAATATGCTCGATGACGTTGAACGAGAGGTTCAGCACGTTGAGCTGCCTTGCGTTGGCGAGTGTTGCGGGGACGGTGCGCAGTCGGTTGTAGGACTGCGACAATGGACGGCGCCGTACGAATGAGAACCAGTCACATCCTGGCGAAAGCACACGCACAGCAGCAAACACATGAAAATAGCTGTGCCAGATCCATAAGCATCGCTGACACACGCAGACAACCGCAGACCAACACTCACGCACACACACGCACACACACGCACACATACGCACACACACGCACCAGATCAAGCACAACGAGGCACGTGAGGGCGCCCACAGAGTCGGGAATGCTTTCGATGCGGTTGTGTCCCAAATGGAGCTTCTCCATCTGTCGCAGGCTGCACAGCGCTGGTGGAAATGTGGAAAACTGCGCAGCAATCGCAGGGCGGGGAATCAACACGAGCTCACACGCAAGAATCGAACCCGGGGACCTCCAAGTCAATATCCCAACAGCACACAACGAGGTACTTGAGACTCCAACGGTGCCATAGACAGACAAGAATGCCGACAAAACCCACGTTGTTATGTTGGAGGTCCAACTGCGTGAGGCACTGCAGCGACGCAAACGACGGCGGAAGCGAAGAGAAGCGATTGCGCGCGAGGACAAGCGTGTCGAGCTCCACTATGGCGCCCAATTGCGTGGGTACTGCGGAGAGTGCGAGTGAGGTAAGGCGACGAATGGTGAAGAAAACGTGCTCTCAATGGCTTGGTGCTGCAGTCCCATACACTGTCTGCATGTGAGGTAAGGCGCTAACAGCATTCACACGCGCGCGCACACACCACACACACACTCACACGTACACGCACACGCGCACGCACACACACACAACACTTCAGCACGCATGCGCTTGAACACCCACCGTTTTCCAAGTCCTGTCCGCTCATATCAAGCAAAGTCGTGAGGCTTCCTTTCGCTCGCCGTGCGACGACATCTTCAAGCGCCGCCGGCGACACGCCGTCCCCACCGTTCCCTATGTCTGCTGTTGAAACAACCTGGCCCATTGATGCGCCGATAGCACGGAATGGCGCCGTCTCACGAGAGGCACACAGCCACAATTCGTGCAAAGCGAGTGGCTACAAGATTCCTGCTCTTAAAGTGTCAATTCACAAACAACACCGGCAAGCAATGGGTAGATGGCATATGTTGCATACATTTACCGCGCGCACGATTGGGATTGCTCTTTACGCCACCATTCCCCACACACACGGCGCGCGCAGAGGCTATCTTCGGAACGTCAACAGCGCCGCCGTCTTTGTCTGTGTGCGAGGACGGCTTCTTTGCGACGACGTTGCCCCGTCATTTGAGAGTGGCGTGGTCCATTCAGCGTGGGGTATCCGCCCGAGTGCCCGTTGTGCTGCAGGGCGTCCTATCTGCGCCAGAATGCGCACAATGTCTTGACGGGGGCTGCTGTGGTGGGCGTCGTGTCTTCTTCAGCGGTGGGTACAGGACCGGGTGTTGCCGGGCATACTGTCACACACGCCGGTGACTCACTGCTGGCGAGCCGAGTGGAAGTTTCGGCTGGGATTGGAAGATTGCCGGCTGTGGTGAGGGTTACCACTGTCCATGTCCACTGCAAGCCGTCGCACAGGGTGACAGCTTGCCTGAAATTCGTGTGTATTTACAACGCACAAGTGGTACGCACAGAACGCCCCTCTGTCGTCAGCAAGCAGCGCCGGCGGCCGGTTCTTGGGCCTGTGCGAGCGCGAATTGGGATGCGCCGACGGCATCGGGCAAACCAAGGACAGCAGGGTCGAGGGAGGAGTCGATGCCGTGCAGCCACGCGTCCAGGGTGAAGAGGCCATTCAAGGCGAGGTCGGGCACAAGGCCGTGGAGAGCGCCGCTGACGCGTGTGTGGGATGGATGCGAGAACTGCCAACCGTCGAACGAAGGCTCCATGCCGGTCGCATCGACAGCCGTGGGATCCGCTGTCGGCACCACGTGAGCCTCGGCTAGGTAGGCGGGCCCAGGTGATGGCGCGTTCAGGGGGTCGTCGCCCCCGCTGCATGCTCCACGTGTTTGCGCCATTGCATCGTCGATTTCTGTCTTCACCGAAACGAGCGTAGCTTTTGCCGACTTCGACATCGCCCGCGATTGCGCGCGCGTCCGCACAAAGCTCATGTGCCCTGTTGGCGAGCGCAAGTGTGTGGGCGGGCTGTGAGCGACCGAGCGCGACGACGTGTGCGATCCTGCGCCGGGGCTGGAGCACCTCGACTGCCCCTCTGGACTGCGCTGTCGCTGCGGTCTTGAGCGACCGACGCGTTTAACGTTACTGCGTTTGCGTCGCTGGCGCACCGAGAACTCCGCGTCCGAGTCCGAGTCGTCGCTGTCACGTGGGCGCTTGGGCGGCGCTCGTTTCGAGCGGCGCTGTGCCTTGGCCGTTTTCTTCGCAGCGACTGAGCGGGGAAGAAGACCTCCTCCGCACAACTCGTGCATGCGCTTGAGGGCGTCCATCCGCGCGGCTATCTCCTGGCACACGTCGGGATGTGCGGCTGCCTCGGGGTCACGCAGGAGTGCGGCGTAGACAGCTGCGAGCGCCGCTGCTTCTTCGCCCAACTTCTTAACGTGGCCTGCCACGCACAGCGCGCATCCCGACCTGTGCGTGAAGGCGCCGTTGTGGTGCGCGCCGCGCGCGTGCGTGTCGCCGCCGTGCGTTAGCGGGCAGACGTGCTTGCGCTCGGGATGCACCGTCCTGATGTGATGATTGAGGGCGTTTCTGCTGTAAAAGTCCTGAGAGCACTTCTGGCCGTCGGCTGCTGTGCCGCCGCATTTGAGCACGCCGAGGGAAAGCGCCTCTGCGCACGCGGCGCATCGCGGTTCGGAGGGGTCAAACAGTCGCGGGTGCATGTCGACGTCGGACAATTCTACGGTCTCGTCGCAGTCGTCGCATTGCGATCGATCCTTGCGCGGGCCCATTTTCCTGTTGCGCACTTGGGTGGGAGTAGATGAAAGATGCGCCGTCTTGAGTTTGTCGTTTTTTGCTTGTTCATTGGACCGCCCAGTTCAGTCAGTCCCTCCGCACAGTTTTTATTACTGGGGCCGTCACATCGCGGCACGAGCGAAGAGTAGGCTTCGCTCTACTGCGCACCGCGTCGCGTGACAGGGACGTTGCAGCAGAGGTGAGGGAAGGCTATCCACGCGGGGACGAATGGGGGAGAGGCGAACCCTCAGCCACTCGTTATCACTCCCATACAAATCCCATACAAACTGGCCACGTCTGTTAACGAACAAAAGCGATGACGTGTTGGTCACGGGTGCGGAGTCCGCCAATCACACGCGAGGGAAGGTCCACCCCTGTGCGACGTAGGGGATAACCTGTGACTCCGACCCTTTCCCTCGCCCGCGCACTGCCCCACGGCACAGCACACGCGCAACGCACTCTCATACATACCCTCTGCCCATTGGGCGCTTTCCCCTGACCAAAGTGTTTGCGTCGGCCGTCCGGGGCTCAGAACGGATACAGAGTACACTGCGAGCGATTCGCACGGCGTTACCGCGGCAGGGCCGTTAGTCCTGTGCGACTACATAAGAGCGCGCGGGCTGTCTAGCGCAGAAAGAAAACGACCGCAACGACCGCTGCCTGGCCGGATTGCAACTGGCATTATTCGCAACCCAGTCGGCACCAGGGACAGCTCGGCGGAAATGGAGTGCAACGGCGGCGACGCAGCAGTGGTGAGCAAACCAATATGCAAACTGGCTGAAAAATGCGAAGCAGAGGAAAATCGCGGGCGAACGAATCCCTCGCGCTATAGCCACACAAGCCTCAAATGATGCACCCACTGAGCTGCAACGCGGTCTCCTACTGTGTAAAATAGCACTGAGCCAACTCACGTTTTGCTACGCTTGACTTCCCCACAGCCCATGGCATTCCACGACAGAGTGGCGCACGCGAACAAGCAGTACGGCGCCCTCTTACGGCGAGACATGCGGTACGTGTCGTACAGCAACGGCCAAGAGGGGCTGGGACACGAACGAGCAAAGCAACTGTGTGACATATACGAGGTGATGCGACAGTGCGCGCTCAGTTTTCCCGTCGCAGCGAGCGAAAAAGACATGTGCGCGCACTGCGGCGATTCCTTGCAACAATAGCCCACTGGGCCCAATACATGGCGATTAATTCCACCTTCCTATAGGGTGGTGTGCATGTGTGTGTGTGTGTGTGTGTGGGGGGGGGGGGGGGGGGGGGGGGGGGGGGGGGTGCGTGTGTGTGTGTGTGTTTGCGTGCGCGTGTGTGTCTAATTGTCTAAATTTGTGTGCGTTCCGTCAAGAAAGACTGGATGCGCTCAATGGCGGAGCGAGCCGCGGGTGTATTCAGCCACATCAGTCAGTGCAGTGACTACAGCTCTCCGCGCAGAAAGTCGTACAGCTGGGACTTGAGCCCGTCCACGCTTGTGCACATCGGGTCAATGCCGTACCACGCGAACATGGGCCTTGCGCCAGTCGCTCGAGAAAACGGCAAGCTGCCCCTGAACATACACGTCCGGCCTCGGCTGTCCATGACCGAATGCTGAGCCCGGTCATTACCGCGATGTCGGGAACAGTGCAATCTCAGCCGCGTCACCAAGCTCCTTGGCACGTGTGACGATCGCGGCGGCCATCTCCGCCGTCATATTCTCCACCACATCCTCATACATCATGTCCTCCGACATATTCTCCGCCGTCGCATACTGTGAGAGGTCGCGCCCACCCTTCACCTGCAGCAGGTGTCAGTAACGCACTGGCAGCCGAGGCACCTGCGGATTGGCAAGTTTCATGCACCACAACAAGCAGAGGCAGCCGATTCTAGGGACACGGAAAAAAAACACACAGCTCTGTCAGTCGGCGCACCGATACACACCGTCTTGGGAGGAAGTTTGTAACAAATTGCGTTGCTGCGGTTGAATGAGTGCACGGCAGCTGCCCGCTGGATCACGCGCACCAGCGCATGTTGGCGTTCCTCTTGGCTCGCAATTTCCTTACCTTTCAGCTCGACAAATTTCTTGTCGAAGTACTTGACGGCCTCGGCGTTCGCTGGCGCATTCAAGTGTAACGGCAAGGCGCTTGGTCAACCGACACAGACTGAACTCTGGAGTGATACCTGGAGAGGACGACTGTCGCAAAATACAACCCACAAATTCGCACAAAACACACCATTCACCGCTCCGTCCCGCAGCTCGTCTGCAGTGGCCTTCAAGACTTCCTGGCGCTTCAGCGAGTTGGCTGCGCCGCCGGACACCGGCCGGCAGCTGAAATCAGTTTACCTGCCGTGTAGACATATATACTGTACCCCTGATCCACCCTCAGTGTCACACAACTCGGAACCCACTGAACTGCGCACCCTCAATGCCTTGCTGCAGAGCCTTCTCCCCGGCCGCCAGCTTGTCCAGCGCAGCAGCGACTTGCACGGCCCCTGCGATGTAATGTCCCCAATAGTGGATGAGAACGGCTCGATGCCGGCCACGGCGCCGCGACGCTGCACTGAGACTTCCACTCGTCAAGAGCCTCGCACGCATACGCATGCACACATACGCACACAACCCCACACACACACACACGCACGCCGCAGGGTTGACACAACGAATCGGCCCGGCGGCCCGGCTGACGGCTAGGCTATTCATGACTGTGACAGTCCGGCCCACCGGCCCGGGCGGCAGCCGTACTGCTCAAGAATTCAGGCGACACGCCCGCAGGCGCGTCAACCCGAACGTTAGGGTCGACGTTCTCCATCATCGCGTTGCGTTTGGGCAAGAACTCGATAAGCTTCAATTGAAAGTGAACGCTGGCTTCCCTGTGAGGAACTTTTTTCGAGTGCGTTGCCGGTTGTGTTTTTTGTGTTTTTTCGTGTTAAATGTAACAGGTCGCGTCGCCGAGAGCTCGGCTGGTTCATACCGAGACCATGACGTCACCTGTGCTGAACTCTCACAACCTTGTAACCCTCACCTCACCTTCACCTGACGGCATCCCAAGCATGTGCCATCCATCCCTTCAGTCGTCTCACTTTGAGCCAGTTTCAATCTAAGAGTTCTCCTTTTTTCCGCTCGTGCGCCCGTCTTGGGGCACGCGTGGGGCGTCATAATGTGGGCTCTCTCAGCTCACGCGGGGAGAATTCCTGCTTGCATGGTTGCGCGACTCAGTGTGAGTGATGTGACGGTCAGTATGCTGTCAGAGTGTTGATGTGTGTCTCCGCCGTTGGTCTAAGCAATGCATCGCGCCAATGTTCAGCTCTCTTGCCTTTGCACATGGCACGCCATTTGCGTCTCAACTGTTATGGTCAATGTCTTCCTTATGTATGATGTGTTATGATTGTTTCAGGTCGCTGTCGCGCATCCGACGCGATCTCTCTCAACGCCTGCGTCGCCGGAAACGACAACCGCGCGCGAAATTGGGCGCCCGTTAGAAAATGAGCCGAGGCCATTGCAGCCCGGCCAGTTTTTTCTTCACAAGGAATATGGTGTGTGTGTGTGTGTGTGTGTTTGTGTGTGTGTGTGTGTGTGTGTGTGTGTGTGTGTGTTGTGTGTGTGTGTGTGTGTGTATGTGTGTGTGTTTTGTGTGTGTGTGTGTTTGTGTGTGTGTGTGTGTGTGTTTGTGTTTGTGTTTGTGTGTATGTGTGTGTGTGTGTTAGCGTGCGTGTAGGTGTGTGTGTATGGGTGGGTGTGGGTGGGTGCGCGCGAGTCTATAAAAAGTCTCTTTGTGCGTGTGCGTGTGCTACGTTCTCGTCTTCAACTTCTTCAGCTTCGTGTGTTAAATACTCTCCTCATTTTCTACCATATGCAGGATATCGTGCGGTCGTTCTCAACGCAGACGAGAGCAGCCGCGCGAGTGAGCTTGCGTGCAACGTCAACGGTTTTGGCGGGCTAGCAAAGGTGCGCATGCGGCTGTCATTCGTCTTGGCCGCATGGCGTGTAACACGCGCCAAATACTGTCACAGGGTCTCAAGCAGCCGTTTTATTACGCGGCGGTCGATTTGCGCGACCTGAAGGCCGACGAGAAGACGTTCGTGTACGGTGAGTAACCCTTGTTACAGTGCAACAATACGGGTACACTGTTAGGGGGGACGTTCACTTGGATTTGTGCGCCCCTGTGTGGTGTCTGGACAGCATGCGGTAGCTGCGAGTCGTCAGCGCACATGTAATGGCGACTGCAGTCGACCTTGAATGTAATCGTCCCGTCCCCCCTCTCCAGTGCCCGACGAGCACGTGATGCCGTACGAGGCGTCGCAACCGCTGCACCACCCTATCGCAACGGCGCTCTTTGAAGGATTTTCGGGGGGAAAGTACGTCCTGAAGCAAGTCGAACTGCCGCGGAACAAGAAGCAATAGCGCGTGTGTGCGTGTGCGTGTGTGTGTGTGTGTGTGCTTTGTGCGTGTGCGTGTGTGTGTGTGTGTGTGTGTGTGCTTAATGTGTGTGTATGCATGTGTGTGTGTGTGTGTGCGTGCGTGTGAGTGTATGACACCGCGCATTGTTGCGCGTGAGTTGCGCCGCGTGCGGGAAGCTGCTCCACTTGGGGCGGTTTTGTGTCGACGGCGTAAGGCGGGTCCTTGCCGTCCTAGCAACAAATACGACGCGTGCGTATAAGCACCCTTCGGCGACTGTCGGGCAGCAGGGCACCGTCAATTCGTGTTGACGGACTGGCAGGAGACATGTATTCGCCGTCAATCCTTGGTGTTTCTGGACAGAGGATGCCAGTGTGGGAGCGACAGACGGTAGCGAGTTTGCCGCAGGGGTGTGCGATCGAAACAGCGTCCTTCGAGTGTGCCGCATGCGCGACCGCACGTGAAGCCATCATTCTGCTAGAGTACAAAGCAGTTTGTCTTTGACCAACAGCGGCTGGCTAACTGAGAGACACACGGGGGCTCATGACAATTTCTGTGCGAATTGGCGCTTTCATTTTCAGTCATTACTCAGAGCCCCATTCGCCTGAGCAAGTCGCCGTTAGACTCCAGCCACATCTTCGCACTCCAACTCCCCTCGTCCACTGCCGCGCGCCGTGCCAGGGCAACGCCCCTCGCCTCATCACGTGCCACTCCCCCGCCATGGTACAAACATTGGCCAAACTGAAAGATCGCCCCAAAGTGCCCATCGCAGCCGCCCTCTCATACTGCGCGCCACCCGCCAATTGGTCACGTGACGCGCCATAGCCATTCTTCAGGCACAGACCCAGGTAGAACATCCCCAGCGCGCACCCCCCGTTCGCAGAACAGGCAAAGAGCGAATGCGCCTTGTCATAGCAATTGCCGAGATAGTGGCAAAAGCCCATCTCAAACGCACGCACGGGATCGTCCTCGTCGCCAGCACAGAGGAGAGACGCACTCGCCCTCAAAGCGGTATAGTGCCGGCTCCTCAAGGTCAACGGGTCCTCCCCACAGATAGACGCCCATCACCCAGAGCGACAGGTGGGCACGCGCCTTCTCCACTTCCGTCGTACTTTCATTCTCGAGCGCCTCTTTGAAGAGCGCCCGCGCGCGCTTAAAATCAAATGGCACAAAGTGAAACGCCCTCGTCGCGCACCCAAACGGGTGCAGCACGAGTTTTCCCGCGGGAATGCGAGAATGCACCTCGCAGAACACGGCGTCCCCAAGGTACTTTTGAGTGCACAGCGATGTCAGGTGGTACACGCGTTCGTGGCGAAGAAGGCGCAAGAGGCAACCGCACGTCTTGGCCAGCGCGCCCTTCTCGCGATTCGTCAGATACGGCAGCATGTGGACGGCAATCGCCTCCGGTGGGAGCGTGTCGATGTTCGGCAACGAAATTGAGAGCGAATCGAGGCAAGGCAGAACTGCCTCAGCGCGAGGGAAAGCGTCGTCGCACATGTTGTGCAGCCTCACACGGACGGTCAGTGGCAAATAGGAAGAGCTTTCAAACTGCAAAGGCGCAGAAAGGGAAGTTAACAAGTGCACTGACAGCGTAAGACACTGCAGCGGCCTCCAAGTGCGTCCACTTTTGGCACTCGCGAAGCAGCAAAAAGGGCATTTGCACAACGCATTGCACTCTCAGTATATCGTGTGCGCCATCACACAGATGCGAGGCGTCCCAGTTTCAACCATAGGGCCTGACGCACAGAAACACAGACACACACACTCACCGGCCTGCAGCTGCGCACATTTACGGCACACGCCAACACCGCGACTAATGAATTCGTGCGGTCACACGCACCACACCACAGACACTGGGCATAATAACATACAATCACACTAGTTACACGCCATTGTAACCGCACGCACGCCAACTGAAGCAGTAAGCCGGTCCTTATGAAAGTGGTGCCCGGACGCACACTCGAGCCGGACGCGCACCACAGCATGCACGAAGAAGGGTCTCAAAAGCAATGCAAGCCGACACGTGCACCTCTCGGACTCGTGTCTACGTCGGCGCCGCTGTCGCCGGCTTCAATATCCAATGGCCTCCGGCTGAGTAACCGACCAGCACTCACCAAGGGAAAAACAACAAAAAAAAAAAAAAAAAAAAAAAAAAAAAAAAAAAAAAAAAAAAAAAAAAAAAAAAAACTGAACACACGCACACCACACACACACCGCGTCAGTGTGCGTGCGTGCGTGCGTGTGTGTGTGTGTGTAAATGAGCGAAGAAGAGCACCGGTGTTCTGAGGTACTCACGAGGTGAACGGCGAAATCCGCGAATCAGTAACAGCGAGCGACGGTCGTAGGCGACAGATGAAAAACGCACTCACACACAAGAGCGCACGCGCACACACGCACACACACAAACACACGCGTGGACGCTCTCACACAATGATACTGTTAGGCGACAAGTCAGCTTTGAAATAGCGAGGCGACTTCGGCGAATCTGGGGCTGGCGTTGAGGGTGTCTTCCTGACGGCCAAGTATCAATCGACGCCAGGGGCACTAAGAGTCAGAAATCTGAACGGGAAGCTGCGTGCCCCGGCGGTCGTCCGCTTTCGAAGCACTCACAAATGTTGTCGGCATTGTCTCTTGTTGCACACGCGCGCCGGCACGCCACTTCGTGTGCCTTCCTGGCATCGCACGCCCGTGTTCGCGTGTTCTCTAATAAGGATGACCTGCCGTTTTCTGTTTCTCTGCCACGCCGGGCTCGACTCCAGGTGGTAACCAGATGAACATCCGGGGTGCTTCCTACTGTTGTCTGACAGGGAGTGACAGGCCCCTCAGTGCCGGATTAGCTGGACGGCAAACAGCCACGAGTTCGAGCCATGGGGCGTCAGTGGGGGAACACACACCACTCAAGACCGAGAAAGGCGCTTGCGCCCAACCAAACCCAGTGGCTCTGGGCAACTCGATGCTTTCAGTTACTCCCCTCGGCCAACTCACTGACTGCCGGCGTTGTGCCGTTGCCAGGGTTGGAAACCGGGCATCCGACTGGCCCGACGCACGCGGACACTGCTCGGTAGGCCAAGCTCACCACGACCATGAGTGGCGCGGACATGCTCTCCCTCAGCCGCTTCTTTGCCCTCGACGCGCGCCCCTCTGTGCTCCAAGAGGTGTTTGCCCAGCGTGCGACGGCGAAAGGGCTCGCGTGGTTCGGCGACAA
>CALSCQ010002024.1:0-14425 GCA_943704525.1 Pigoraptor vietnamica | reverse complement strand
GCGCGGACATGCTCTCCCTCAGCCGCTTCTTTGCCCTCGACGCGCGCCCCTCTGTGCTCCAAGAGGTGTTTGCCCAGCGTGCGACGGCGAAAGGGCTCGCGTGGTTCGGCGACAATCTCCTGTCCGGCATCCTCGCAGAGAAGCTCCGCGTCGAATGGGCAGAAAGGGACCCGGGTTTTCTGTCGCTGCGAAAGGCGCGGTACGCGTGCAACAGAACGATGGCCACGTTCATGCGGGTGGCAACCGACGCGCCGCAGCGCCTGCCACAGGGTCTCAGCGACCATGCGATTGGTACTGTGTTCGAAGCGCTCCTTGCCGCGTGCTTTGAACACTGCGGTCGTGACGTATGCCGTGGCGTCGTCGACAAGTACTGCGACTGGGTTGACGCGCACGCCGACGTGTTTCACTTTCCGACCGACACCACGTCGATGACTGTCCTCACCTTTTCAGACTGCGACACGATTGCGGAGAACGTCTTCGCGTCTTTCGCATTGGAACCGTCGTTAGAGCGCGCAATTGCGCCGTGGAGAGCGCCCGCGACAACCAATTCGAAGCCGACGCTGGCGGGGACGGTGGACCACCCATCGCGAGATCCCGCTTCGTTGGCACTGGGGCACCAGGGAGCTGTCATTTACGTGCCTTGGACGAGCCGTAGCAGACAGCAGCACCGGGACCCGTACTACCCGTGCTGCGGCGTGCGTGCGGGGCAACCTGACTGCCATCGCGCGCTATGGCCGGACCCAACGGCCGAGCACACAGGGCAAATGGTAATCGGCGGCAGTCGCAAAAAGGGCGGGGGCAAGCCACAGTGGGCGCAGAACCACCTCCCACGCGGGGCGACGCCGCTTTGGAGCTGCTGTCACCGAACATCCGTGGCGCCGGGCTGTCGTTCTCCCGTTTACGGGGTCGGGCGTCCGTCGTTGTTTGCGCGGGACACAGCCTCGTCCACATACGGGGGCACCATAGAACAGTGGCTGAAGGACCACGCCACGCTCGTTCGAACGGAGAATAACGTGTACGTGGACTCCGAAGGGCACGCGATGGCCAGTCAGTGAGGGAGAGAACGCAATGTCGCACGCAAGAATGAACCGCTCATTACAGGCAATGGTCCCAAGACTACGTCTGTACACACGGCACACAAGACGTAGGGAGTGCAGAGCGCGCGTGCACGTGTATCATCAACCTAGAAGACGCTCAATGCCATTTCGATATTTACAATTCGACCCGCAACACGCGCAAGCGGCAAACCGATCCGAACAGCTTGGAAAGTTCGGCTACAATTCCATCACACTGTCACTGGCGGTCGCTTTGGCTGCTGCGAACGCACCAAGGAACATGAGACATCCAGCGCACACACAAACTCCCGCTCGTGTGCGAGCGAATGTGTGTGCGTCTGTATGTGTGTGTGTGTGTGTGTGTTTGTGTGTGTGTGTGTGTGTGTGTGTGTGAGTGTGAGAAGTGAGAGCGTGACAACAAGCGCAGTGCGTGCGCCTTAACGCGTGTATGTGTGGATTGGAGAGGAAAGGTGAAGAGGGAGAGGAGGGAGAGGGGCTATGACACAACCAAAATAGGCGTGCATGCTGCGCGACAGCTGCATACCCTTGTTTGCCGATCCCTTCTTGAGAAGAAGACGCGCCTTCTTCGCTGAAATGGTTGTGTTTGCGCTCGGATTCGTCCTTCGCATTCAAGAAAAAAGAGCATGCATGAGTACATGAAGAAGAAGGTCATAGACATATGATATATGTTGCACACACACACACACACACGCACGCGCGCGCGCGCCCATGCACACGCACCCGCGCACACGCACACATACACACGCACACAAAACAACACTGTATTGACCCAGTCCGCGCACCTCTTGGCCTTTCGCGCAATGACACGCTGGTACTCGGCGATGACGCGGGGCACTTCCACTTTCTCTGCGGGCGCAGTGGCTTCCGCAACGTCCATCGCTGCCTCCGCACGCTGCGCAGCGAGCGTCGCAGCCATCTTCGATACAAAGCCACGCATGCGTCAGTTACGAAAACTCCGTGCAGAGTGGCTCGACATGTGCCTTGCCGCATGTCCACGTGAGTGCGCGTGTTCATGCAGCACGTGTGAGTGTAACAGCCGGAGGTTAAAATGCGCGTTGCAAACGGCGGCGGGTAAGAGTCACCAACGGATTCACACACCTTCTTCTCGTTGCGCTTTCGGCTCCGCTTGAGCTTAGTTGCGTTGCGTATTTTGGACTGCTTTTTGTTGATCTTGCGCGGCACCATTTTCGCCCTCGTCCACGCACAGGCGTACTCCGGTTCACGCGTCGCTGCTTTTGAGGGATCGTTCGAGTGGGGAAGGCCTTTTTCGCACCACGTGTATTAGCCGAAGGGAAGTAACAGCGATTTCCGTCCCGTCTGCGTGCAACTCAACCGAGTTTGTTTCATTTTAAAGTGTTTTCATTTTCTCTCTCCCTCGTGCAAGGGTACACCCCCCCCACACACACACACACGCGCGCCCAATGTATGCGCAGTCAGCTGTTGGTATAAGTGTTCGCTGTTGCGTGCAAGTTTTTTTTTTCCTAAGTTCGGTAAACGCCCGGCTTGTCTTTGCGGTGGGATGTCGTCGTTCTCCTTTGGACTTGGCTATTTTTCCCCCTCACGCGCACACCCACGAAGCATTCGATGGCATGCAACCACTGCGAGTTCGTCGCAAAGCGCACGTGACTTGACTATAGCGCCCCACGCACTAATGCTGTTGTTGTGGTGGACTTGGCGACCCAGTCCAATACTGCATACCACTCATACTCGAGCAAAGGGTCGATCAATCGGACGTAAAGACGGCAGCTTTCCATGCACACACACCCGTGCCGCGCATTCCGAAAATTCCCGCGCGCACACCAAAACAAAGATTTTCGGGGCAAGGGAGGGCGCTCGCGCACGTCAGCACCGACAGACTCCCATTATTTTTGTGCCGTGCGCGTGGGTGCTCTGGGCGATTCCAGCATGCCCCCCTTTGTCTGCGCTCCGTGTGGCTGTGTGCATTGCACGCGTGGGACACATTGGCCTGTGTGTGCGGGGTTCTGTGCGTGCGTGCGTGCGTGCGTGCATGCTACACCACGTCCCTCTCCCTCGTGCGCTTTCTTATTTCACACGACGTGTGTCACTGTCGGATGTGTCTTATATATTCCACTGTGCGAGAAACATAGTGAGTTGTGCATTTCGTGAAGACTTTTCTTCTAATCTACTGGCGCTTTGAGTGCCTCTCAAAGGCAAACGATTTGGCTTGTGCGAAACAACCCTCAACACATCTTCCCATCTATATTCGCTTGAGAGATGGAGCGCGTGAAGGAGACTTACCACCGCCTGTTGGGCGACGAGACGCCCAAGGTGACCGAGACGAAGCCCCCTCTTGGCGTCACGGAGCAGGCGGGAAGCGAGCTGCCCCAGCGCCTTCCCACGGCGTCGGAGGAAACGGCAGCGACGACGGAGACCACCGGTGAGAAGGGCATCCTGCAGGCTGCGACCGATACGGTGCTTGGCGCGAGCGCCATGACGCTCGACATTGCGAAGGGCGCGGCGGCGACGGTCAAGGACACGATCTTTG
Organism: Pigoraptor vietnamica; assembly: GCA_943704525.1. Classification (NCBI taxonomy): domain Eukaryota; class Filasterea; order Ministeriida; family Capsasporidae; genus Pigoraptor; species Pigoraptor vietnamica. Next base: position 10,843 of record CALSCQ010002024.1, on the reverse strand, counting down.
GCCACAGCGAGGCGCCGTCGTCGACCGACACGTCCACGGGGTTCTCGTCGTCAGCCACGACAGAGAGCCTCGACACTGCGCGCTCCGAAGCGACGACGGAGGGGCCGGTCACTGCGGGCGTCATTGTGGACGACGCAATGCGCGTGGGCTCGCATGCGGTGGACGCTGCGCGCGGTGCCGTAGGCAAGGCACGTGACACGCTGAGCGCGGCGGGCGCCAAGATCGACGAGTCGCTTCACCACGACATGACGAAAGAGCAGCGCGAGCGGATGGCCTCGAGCATCTCGCAGGCCGCGACCGAGAGCTCGGACGCCCTGCAGTCGGCGGGGGAGGAGGCGCGCCACGGCATCGCGGACACGGCGCAGGCGCTCGTGGACCGTGCGAAGGGCGCGGCCAACTACGTGGTGGAGACGGCCGAGGCGGCGCTTGGGAAGGTCATCGACACGACCAACTGGGTGCGCCACTCGGTCGCGACGACGATCGAGCCCTCGGCGGAGGACGTGCAGCGGCTGGAGGAGCTCAAGGCGCAATCCGAGAGCGCGCCTTCGGAGCCCTCGCCGGTGGTGAGCGACATCAAGAAGCTTGGCGCGGACTCGGCCGAGTTTGCCAAGGAGAAGACGGTCGCCGCTGCCGACACGGCGCGCGGGGCGCTGGGCGCTGCCAAGGACACGGTCGCTGACGCAGCGAGCGTGGCAGCGGATAAGGCGGCTGTGGCCAAGGACGCTGCCGTCGACACTGCCGTCGCTGCTGCCGACACCACGCGCGGTGCGCTCGGTGCGGCGAAGGACACGGCCGCGCACGCACTCGAAGCGGCGCGTGACACGGCGGCGAACGTCGTTCACAAGGCCGTCGACACTACCTACGGTGCGTACGCCTCGGCCAAGGAGACGGCGGTGCACGCGGCGGAGGCGGCACGTGACACTGCGGCGAGCGTTGTTCACAAGGCCGTCGACACGACGAAGGGCGCGTACGACTACACGATCGGCAGCGCGCTCCACGTGGCGGAGGCCGCGAAGGAAAAGGCGGGCGCCGCGCTCGAGGGCGCGAAGGAGACGGCCAAGTCTGCCGCCGACACGACGCTCGGCGCTGCGTACGTCGCAAAGGACAAGGCCGGAGAAGTGCTGGAGAGCGCGAAGGAGAAGGCGGGCGCTGCGCTCGAGGGCGCGAAGGAGACGGCCAAGTCTGCGGCCGACACGACGCTCGGTGCTGCGTACGCGGCAAAGGACAAGGCGGGAGAGGTGCTTGAGAGTGCAAAGGAGAAGGCCGGCGCCGCTCTCGAGAGCGCGAAGGAGACGGCGCAGTCGGCGGCCGACACGGCGGCCGGAGCGGCGTATGCGGCGAAGGATAAGGCGGGAGAGGCGCTCGAGGGCGCAAAGGAGACGGCCAAGGCTGCGGCCGACACGACGCTCGGCGCTGCATACGCGGCAAAGGACAAGGCGGGAGAGGCGCTCGAGGGCGCGAAGGAGACGGCCAAGTCCGCGGCTGACACGACGCTCGGCGCTGCATACGCGGCAAAGGACAAGGCCGGCGAGGTGTTTGAGCGCGCGAAGGACACGGCCGCGGGCGCCGCCGACGCCACGAAGGCGAAGATTGGCGAGACGACGGCCAAAGCGGAGAGTGCGGTGCGCTCGGCGAGCGACACGGCGCACGGCGCGGCTGCAGAGGCGCGCGATTACGGCCATACGAAAAGCTCCGAGGCGGCTGAGCGCGACCGCAAGGCTATGAGGGATGCGGTGACGGCGGACGCCGCGCAGTACAAGCGGGCGCTGCAGGGCGACTCGAACGTGCCTGAGCCCGTTCGCCAACAGGTTGAGCGCGACGGAGGCAAGGAGCGGTTCAAGTCTGTCGGCGATACGAACCTCCGGGGTGTCGGCGCGGACCCGTGGGCCTCCCCCGAAAAGGCACAGACCGTGTTCCCGTCCGACACGACGACGACGACGACGACGGACACGACACACGGCCAGGTGGGCAGCCTCGCGAACGTGACGCAGAAGGCGAAGGACAAGTACGAGGACGTGAAGGAGACGATGCGCCAGGCGGTCGAGGACGTCAAGGAGTCGTTCGTCGGCAACAAGCGCACGGAATACGGCATCGTCAATCTCGGGCAGCGCAGCTCCGACATTGTCGGGTCCGGCGGTCAGGTGTCGTTTGGCTCCGGCCGCGTCCGCTCGCCCACGCACGGGCTAGATTCGTCCAAGTCGTCGAATGCGCCCAGCGCGCACACGCTGGGGTCGCTTGACACGCACGGGACGGAGCATGGCAAGAGCCACACCGAACGCCCGGTCTCGTACGGGACGACGCGCTACGGCACCCTGGAGACGAGCGGGCCGGTGCCTGCGTCCGGGCGCGTGCAGGAGGGCGGGTCGACCGGCGGCCACATGGCCAGCGGCGAGATGAAGGGCATCCAGTCGACGAACCCGCAGGGCTCGTACCTCGGACAGTCGACGGGCACCGGTACGAACCAGTGGACGGTGCACGGGCAGGGCACGTACGCCGACATTGTGCGCGAGTCGGGCGATCCGTGGGATCACATGGGCGACACGCAGAAGGAGCTCACGCGCAGGGCCGGTTACTCCCCGGAGGAGTGAGTGTGCCGCTTGCGAGCAAGTTTGAGGGCGCCGGGGATGGGAGGAGTGCCTCGCGTCGTTTCTGAACGTTGTTGATAGGGTGCTTGCTGCGCGCGCGTGCGTGCGTGTGTGGGCGGCCGGGCAGAGCACGGGCCATTTCGAAAGGGGCGCTCAGTGCCGCGCTTACTTTAAGCTATTTTTTGGCGGGCGATCACGTATTAACTTCCTTTCCGTTGATCCCTGCTTGACTGCGTGCGTGGCGTGCGTGTTGAAGGGCCTGGTTGCTGTACATACGGATAAAAGATCGGGCACAATCTAGTTCTTGCTTCAACTTATCAGCTGCTTGAATTCTGAAAAACGAAGGTCTCGGTGATGGATGCCCGGCGATTGTCTTCCTTGCTCGCCACGATCCACAACAGGAGTAATGCCATATAAGTGCTTAGGAGCATGCCATAAGCAACTGCCCGTCACACGAACGGTTGAAGCACTTTGGGGGATTGAAGTCGTAAACCTAGTGGTTGCATCCGGGGTGGGCGCTCAATCTACATCCGGGCGGTCATGCTCACAGAACTGACGATGCCAGTGTGAGCGAACCCGTTACAATAATAATCGCCTACGATTCACCCGCAACCAACTTCCTTCCTCCTCCCCCACGGCACGCGTGACACGCCGCCCACGACGCTGACACTCCTCACTCTCCGGGACTTCTGTGCGTTGCGGCCCGATCGCACTTGAGTTGCACCCCGTGTCCATGGTGTGCTGACGCCTCCCATCAGTTTCTGCCCAGCCGGGCGGCTGCCGGGGACTTCCTGACGCTCTGTGGTCCCTAACGGCGCCCGTGTGCGCCTAGCGAAGACGGATCTGTTCGAGGACAGCGACGCCGAGTGTCCCGAGGGGCACGAGGGCGTGGATGCCCTTGCGGACGAGCCGTACTGCGCGCACCGCAACGTACGCACACGCCTCGCCTCGTGCAAGTCGGTCGTTCAGCCCGCAAACGGCCACTTTGGCGCGGAACAGGTGCTTTCGAACCCGTCGATAGCGGTCAATATTCAGCGCACTGTGAGCGCTCCTGCCATCTCTCGGCTCGGCTACGCAACGTCGGTGCCGCACATGCCGCTCGTGCAGCGCATCGCCCAGCAGGCGATGCTGGCGTTCCGATCTGCCAATGGGACGGCGTTGCGGCCAAATCACGTCGAGACACTGCGCCAGATGGTGTGTGCCGTTGCTTTGTGACTTCGAGACTTGCGGTTTGCGTGATTGATTGTTTTTCGCCCTCTGAATGGCATCATGCGGCGCGCTTGCAGATGGACATGCTCACCCCGGGCGACCTCCGCGTGCCGACCAACTTTGACAGTCTCCCCGCACTTGTGACGTATGCGCACATCTTTGGCTGCCCCGAGTTCAACATGGGCGTGTTTATGGTGAAGGCGGGCGGCCAAATCCCACTCCACGACCACCCAGCCATGACTGTGTTCAGGTGAGCGCGCGCAGTTGTGTGCAAGTGTGCGCCCGCATGGACTTGTGTTTATTACGTGCCACATGCACACGTGCGTCGCTTGTGAGTGCTTTTGGGGTTTCCTCTTTCGACACGCGCGAGAGGGGCGTGTCTGATGCCCTACGCCACTTGCGTCCGCAGCAAAGTGCTCCTCGGCCGCCTCGAGTCGCGTTCGTTTGACTGGATTGAGACCGGAATTCCGCCTTCGGTTCTTCCAAAGTGGCTCTTCCACCGCGCGCCCACAAACAAGCTCGCGTGCCTCGCGTTCCAGCTTGCGTTTGACGCGTCGTCGCGGACGCACGTGCTGTACCCGAATTCGGTGCGTTGTGGGACCCCGCTTCCATGTGACTCGCGTGTGCGTCCTTCCCACTGCGGCCGCTTTTGCAATCTATCGCGCGGATGGAGTGTGAGCGCCCGTCCTGTCTTTCTCGCTCTCTCGATCCCACTTGAGTATTTTACCTTTCGACCTGCTCACACTTCGCAACCGCTTTGCGTCCACAGAATGGGAACGTGCACACAATACGCGCGCTTACAAACACTGCATTTTTGGACATTCTGAGCCCCCCTTACTCTGCGGACGAAGGGCGCGACTGCTCGTTTTATCAGGTGGCGACCCGCTCAGCTTGTTTCTTAGTTCGGCATGTGGACACTTGCCTATTTAGACTGGTGCGGTTAGCACGTACGTGTGCGATTATATCCGTCGCTGTGTGGTCTTCGGACTGTTTTGCCGAACGGAGGCTCACATGACGTCTCCATTTCAGGAAGTCCCCGTGGAGGAATACGCGGAGGAGGCCAAGACGGTGTTTGCGACGTTGGACCCCCACTGTGAGTTCCCTTCACCGGTTGCGTTGCTCTGGTGCCATGCATAGGCTGTTGACGCTTATTGTTGAATGCTGACAATTCCCTTTCATCCAGTCCGCGAGCAATTGAAGCACAAGGAACTCAAGTGGCTAGTGAAGGCACCGACACCGCCCGAGTACTACGTCGCGGAAACGCGCTACCAGGGACCTCCCGTTGTGCTTCCGCACGAAATTTAGCAGTGCGACATGTCCCTTTTTTGCGCTGTCTCTCTAATGGGTTCATTGGTGTTGGCCGTCGGCTGTCCGGCACAGCGGGTCGTTGTCTCAAAGTTGTATATTGCCTACAGTGCGCCGAGAGATGAACCAATACAAACTGCGCGGTTCGCACTGCTTTCGTGTGCGAGTAACGTCGTCCATCTGGAGTAACAAGTTGGTGTCGTCAATTTGAGCTGTCACCATATTTTTTAAATTTTTTGCCAACTTTCACATTAATTTGTCCGATGTCAGTCCAAGTGTCCACTGGACACATTTCGAAGGGAGTGCTCAAATTGGGCAAAATTGTGTGTGAGCATTTTGTTCAGAGTGGCAAGCCCTCGCAGTGTCCCATCTCCTCGCCTCTTCTCTCCTTCGCCCATTAGCGCATTCCGCTGCATTGGTGTGCCCATTGTGCGAGCGTGCTCTGCGCTGCTTTCTTGGCTAGTGGTGGGTGAAATCTCTGCGTCGTTTTTCCGTCAGCAATTTGATGTGACTCCATCTCACCCTCTTTCACGCGTCTGTGTCTCCGTAGGTCCTCTGCGCTGACGAGGACGCTCACTTCCCCACCTGCGGGGTGCTTGGCGGTTACTTCTTAGTGCATCTTCGTGTGTGTGGACGGGAGGCACTCCCCCCCTTCGCAAAAATGTTTCAGGCGAAGGACATTAAGGTCAAGGTGCTGACCATGGACTCCGAGCTCGAGTTTGGCGCACCGGTGAGTGGCCATCTACCGCCATTGTGTCGGTCCTTTTTCAAAAATAATGTGTGGTGCCGTCTTCTAATTACTGCGAGGGAGGCGGGCGGTGTGCCTGTGTGTGTGTGTGTGTGTGTGTGTGTGTGTGTGTGTGTGTGTGTGTGTGTGTGCGGTGTATGTATGTGTGTGCGTCTGTGTGTCTGCGTGTAGTTTGTTCGTGAAACACAGTCACTCACGACGCGACGAAATGCAGGCGACGAGCACCGGCCAGCAGGTCTTTGACCTCGTCATCAAGACGCTCGGCCTCCGCGAGAACTGGTACTTCGGCCTGACGTATGTGGACCACAAGGGTTACACGACGTGGCTCAAGATGGCAAAGAAGGTGCGTTTCGTGTTGTCTGCGTCGTGCGTGTGAGTGCGCCTCTGTCTGTTTTGCGCGTGCTTGTGCGTGCGTGGCGTATGTGCGTGCCCCTGTCTGCTTTGTGCGTGCTTGTCTGTGCGTGCGTGGCGTATGCGTGTGTCTGCGTATGTGTGTAGTGTCTGCGCCATTTGGCGGCTGAGGTGCACCGCAGAGGATGCGGACGGACTGATCCTTGTATCTGCATAACGGTGCGTGCGTGTGCGCAGATAACGAGCCAGGACGTTCCGAAAGAGAGCCCAATTCCGCTCAAATTTCGCGTCAAATTCTTTCCCGAGGACGTGTCGGAGCTCATCCAGGAGAACACGCAACACCTCGTGTATTTGCAGGTGTGTGTTTGTGTGTGTGTGTGTGTGTGTGTGTGTGCGTGCCCTTGCGATTTAATGTTGGGTCGGCAGCTCTTTGTTATCGTGTGTCGTGGGTGTGCGCCGTTGCGATTGGGCAAGTGCAGCGTCGACGTGTTTGGAGCTCCCTTTCGTGTACATGTAGCAAAGCTTTGGCGAGAAGTGTGCGGGATGCGCAATTGCATTGCGTGTGAATGTGCGCCTCACGATTCGCCGTTCGCAATGTGCAGGTCCGCGATGCCATTCTGAGCGAGGAGATCTACTGCCCGCCGGAGACGTCCATCCTGCTCGCGTCGTATGCGCTGCAGGCAAAGTTTGGTGACCACGGCCGCGCGAAGGTGCGTCGCCGTGTTTTGCTGCTCTCTGCGATTGTCACTCTGTCCTATATTGTATTATAGTTTTCTTACTTCTGCGCGCGCACACGCACACACACACACACACACGCACACGCCTCTGCCGAGCACATACCTGTCAAAACCCGCAACAGGTCAGTTCGCTTGTCTCACTGACACTATCACACGTTTCCCTCCGCAGCTCCCCGACGGCCTGCTTGCGAGCGGTCGCCTGATCCCCCGGCGGGTGATCGAGCAGTTCAAGATGACCGAGGAGATGTGGGTCGATCGCATCACGGCGTGGTGGAAGGAGCACCGGAACATGCTGCGCTTTGAGGCGGAGCTCGAGTACCTGAAGATCGCGCAGGACCTCGAGATGTACGGCATCAACTACTTTGAGATCAAGGTGCGCGCGCGTGTGTGTGTGTGCGTGAGTGTGTGCGCACGTGTGTGTGTGTGTGTGGGGGGGGAGTAGCTGTGAAAGAGTACAACGCGGCGTTCTGCTCACCGGGGCTGTCGTCTGCAGAACAAGAAGGGCACGGACCTGTGGCTTGGCATTGAGGCAGCCGGCCTCAACATCTACGAGCACAATCAGAAGCTGTCGCCGAAGATTGCGTTCCCCTGGAGCGAAATTCAGAACATCTCGTTCAGGTGGGGATTCACGGGGGCATCGTGGTATTATGGCTGCCATTCGCGTTATGCTATGGGGGATGCTCTCTGTGATGTAGCTAACCTCTTCCACGCACACACACACACACACACACACACACGCACGCACGCACGCACGCACGCACGAGCAGCGACAAGAAGTTCGTGATCAAGACGGTCGACAAGAAGTCCCCCGACTTCATCATGATCGCCCCTCGGCTTCGCATCAACAAGCGCATCCTCCAGCTGTGCATCGGCAACCACGAGCTCTACATGCGCCGCCGTCGCGCGGACACGATGGAAATGCAGCAGATGAAGGCCGCCGCCAAGAACGAAATCGCAAAGAAGATGGTGCGTGCCACATGCCCCGCGCTCTGTGCGTGCGAATATGGGAACATCGCGCAGATAGAGAGACAGGGGAGGGAAAGAGGACGTGCGGTGTGTATGTGTTCTGTGTGTGATCATAACTTGATGCCGTGTGTGTAGGCCGAGCGCGACCGCCTCGTCGCCGAGCGCAACGCCCGTGAGACGGCAGAGAAGGACAAGAAGGAGCTCGAAGAGCGCGTGCGGCGCGCGGAGGAGCAGGCCCGCCTGGCACAGGAGGTGCGTGGCAGCAGTGTGGATGTGGATGCGAGAAAACTGCTTCAGGGAGGGGACGCTAGTTTGGTCGCGTGGATGTGCTCGTTGGGCGCGTGCGTTGCCTTTGTCCTCGTTGAGATCTGTGTTCTCTTCGACCATGACTCACGGCTCATTCCACTTCCCTCTTACCGTTGCCCATTTCGTACAGGCACTGCATCGCACGGAGGAGACGGCCGAACTGTTTGCGGAGAAAGCGAAGATTGCGACCGAAGAGGCTCTCCTGCTCGCACGCAAGGCACAGGAGGCCGAGGTGAGTGTCGTGCGTGCGTGCGTGCTGTTGTGCGTGCCGCATGCCTCTCTGCTTTTACTCTGCGTGCACACCCACGTCTCGCATGCATCAGCCACACCAGCGCTGTCCCTTGAGAGCTCACACAACTGCCGTGTCACGCGCAGGAGGAGAAGGCGCGTGTCCTCGCGACGGTTGCCAAGACGCAGTCGGAAAAGGCGGCGCTTGAGGAGCGCATCAAGGAGGTCACCGCCGCCGCCGCGGAAATGTCCACGCGCGCACGCGAGGCAGAGGAGTTTGCGTCGGACATGCGGCAGGAAGTGCGCCGCCGCAGCGTGCAAGAGCCCGCGCCCGCCCGCCACGCAGCCGCGCCGAAGGTGGAGGCCGTCGCGGAGGACGAGAAGACGGTAGAGAAGAAGGCCGAGCTGACGTCGGACAAGGATTTGGAGGAGCTTGCGGCGCGCATCGAGGAGGAGCGGGAGGCGTACATTGCGCGCAACGAGGCGCTCGCGCGGCAGCTGGACAACATGCGGAAGGAGATGGAGAAGCTGAAGAAGAACATGGCTGCGGGCGACTTGAGCGACAGCTTTGGGGACCAGCTGAACCTCAGCCACGGCACGGCCAACAAGTACAAGACACTGCGGATGATCAAAAAGGGAACGGCCAAGGAGCGCATCGCGTTCTTCGAGAACCTCTGAGGGCTCGGTGTGGGCCTGTCGTTTGTACGCCCTATCTCAGCGCCCTCTGCGCTGCTTGTTTTCTCTCTCTGCGTGTGCGTTGCCGCGTCGCTGCATTTGCGTGTGGTGAAATCAAAACTTTTATCGGAAAGTCAGAAATGGCTTAGGAGTTTCGCTGTTCTCTGGGCTTTCAGCGGCGAATACGCTCGTTCACGAGCTGTCATTTATGCCGACTTTACAAATTTGTATGACGGCAGTACAACCAAGCCTAATACCGACCCTTCGCGGATCACTATCAGTTCGATTCACACCAGCGTTTGCAAAACACACTCGCGTGTTCTCTTTCTGGTCGCGTGTTCTCTTTCCGAAGCCAGGGTGCTTTGTGCGAACATGCAGACAGCGAGGGACGCCGACATTCATTTACTCTGCCGGCGGGCGTTGACCGTGGACTTCCATGAATTCGCCCCACACGACATCAACCTCCGCCTCTGCGTCGAAATCGAACGGCGGTGCCATCGCCATTATCTCACTTGGAGGCACTTGGACGTCCGCCACGTTCGCATCGTTTGAAGCTCCGCTCTCCTGTGGGCCTTCGACTGGAGCCATCGAACAGGAGTGTAAGGGCGATTTACATGCCCCATCTCGCACTCATATCTCACACACAAACACACACGCACGCACGCACGCACATACGCACACACGCTCACGCACGAACACACGAACACACACACACACACACACACACACACACACACACACACACACACACACACACACACACACACACACACACACACACACACACACACACACACACACACACACACACACACACACACACACACACACACACACACACACACACACACACACACACACACACACACAAACGTACACACACACACACACACACACACACACACATGCGCGCGCGCGCGCGCCCGCATCTGCACACGCACACACAGACACGCATCTGCACACGCACACACAGACACGCACATGTACACGCACACACACAGACACGCACATGTACACGCACGCACACACACACGCACATGCACACAAGCGTGCATTCATACTCACAGCCGGCAATCACATGTGTATGGAAGGGCGCTTACCGTGGTGAGGGTCGGCCTCGTTGATGCCGTCCACGGCTGCATTGTTGTCTTGTGGACCGGCGTCAGAGAGTCGGCATTTGCGCTCGTGGCGTTTTCGAGAGGGCATCTGGCGGAACTCTTTGCTGCATTTCGGTTTCCTGCAGCGGTAGAGTACGCCCTGCGCTTTCACGTGTCGAGTCACTAACAGTGTATTTGTGTTGCGTTCTAATATGTGCACGTGGGCATAATTTCAGTCTCCCGTGTCGGTTTGTGTGTGAGAGTGTGGTGCAAGGGGGTGTCGTGTATGTCTGCCTGTGTCTGTGGGTGCGTGTGTACGTGTATGTGCGTGTGTGTGTGCGTGTGCCTGTGCATGTGCATGTGTGTGCGTGTGCATGTGCGTGTGCATGTGTGCGTGTGTGCGTGTGCATGTGTGCGTGTGTGCGTGTGCATGTGTGCGTGTGTGTGTGCGTGTGCAGGTGCGTGTGTGTGCGTGTGCATGTGCGCGCATGTGCTGCATGTGGGTACAGAGAAGTTTCGGGGGCAACGTCAGCTCCACCCTGTTATGTTCCCAGCGCACCGCCAACCCCTTCCCGCAATTTCCGCTCGACAGCGGTGCATGCCATGTGTTGACCGTTCGCCCTGCAGGTCGATATG
>CALSCQ010002023.1:0-10626 GCA_943704525.1 Pigoraptor vietnamica | reverse complement strand
GAGAGAGAGAGAGAGAGAGAGAGAGAGAGAGAGAGAGAGAGAGAGAGAGAGAGAGAGATTGAGAGAGAGTGCAAAAGAAGCAAACTACCACCGAGACACGAGAGCACCGGCCACCTTTTCTTCAGCGCCTCGTCTGCACTCTCAGGCGCCGAAGTGAAAGCGTCGCCAGGGAACACAAATCTCCCCCCGCCGTGCGCCATAATACCGCCCTCGCAATGAAGAGGGAAACTCGGCTGGTCAAGACGCAGCTGCGCGGGCGCAATGCCCACTCCGTACAACTCGGACGACGATAGAAGATCCGTTTCAACAGTTGTGACGTCGTGGTTGAGCAGTCGTTGGTGACAAGCGGACGCGGTGCGCTCACTGTCGCGTAGAACGAGCCGATCGCTACCAACGCAGACGATGGGATGGAGATCCGTAGTAACGATCAAAAAATCGAATGAGCCGCCCTAAGGCCGACACTCGCGGCACCCCTCACTCCTCACCAAGAGGAGTTTGAAGTCCCATCTTCGAACTATGAAGTCGGAGCAACCGAGAGAGAGAGAGAGAGAGAGCGAGACAGAGAAAGAAACCGAGCGAGTGCCGATCGAAGGCAGAAGTCGTAGAACACACCGAAAACGTGCGATCGGCCAAATAAGCGCCTAAATCAAGCGCAGACCGCCCCGACAGCGTCTCGATCGAAGGTCCACGGGACAAAATGGGCGCGATCGCACACGCCAGTGCCAAAAGCCGTTCAAAAGGTAGATCGAACAGCAAGCAAGACGGTGTCGTTAGGAAAAGGTGCGATCGCCTAAAGGGTACGCTGAAACTTGAGAGATCGGGGGACGCGGTACCGCTCTAGCGGCGAATAAAGCGCAGAGAGAGGGATCTGAGGAGTGGGGAGGGGTGGCGACGCTGACGCCGACACGCTCTGAGCCGTGCACGAAAGCAGTGTCGTGCTTTGCGACTCCGGATCATCCGGGGTGTTTGCGGAGCATTGTTGATTTTATTGGAAATATTGTGCCTTGAAAGGCTTTTTATAGGAGTGCTCCAATTCTATATATGGTGTTGGTTGGATTTGACGTCCGCTTTTCTATTCACTTCATGGTGCGGACAGTCGATTTTGTTCCCACCTCTGGAAAATAAATGTCAAATGTATAGCTAATGTATCGCTTCGGTCGGATTAATAAAAAGAAGCACCCGGAATAGGTAAGAGATGAAATCAGTTGACCGGCAAACAGACTTAGCTCGACATGTCACCTAGGACAGCATAAAATGAGAATGTCTTAGGTATTCATTTCGTATGGCGAATATATTTATTGAACTTCTATTCACCAATTCGAGGTGAAGTGTTTGGCAGCTCACGAGATGAAAAACTGGTGTACTTTTCTACAAACTGGTTATGTAAATTAAATGCGAAATTTGCGCACCGTTTACTTATTAATTCATAGTTAACGCTTTCTAACATGAGCTGCGAAACTGTGCTATCGAACAGCGAAAATGTCCTGCCGAGCGCCGTTGGGTAACGTGTGTTTTTAGGCGCCATAAATTTTTATGGCGTGCAAGTGCAGACTCCATCCATCCGCCAGCAACGCAGGCGTTCCCGACAGGCAGTGATGGCGGCCCCTCGCCCGTTCGCAGCGAGCGGAATGGTCCGCCGCTGGGTTCCCTATTCAGGACATATCTTCGCACCCCTTTCCGTTTCCGAACAACCCAGCCTATACTGCGACCCCTTACCCCTGACACGCCCATCTCTATGCGACTGGGCCTGCTCATCCGAGCGCCCACTTCTATGGCGCGAATGTCCCTCTCTACGGGCCTCCCGTCTCCTATCCATTCGCCCCGCTTTACAACACCGGTGCGGGGGCCCCAGGGGGCACATCCCTTCCCTTCGTCTGCGGCGCGGCGCCGCGGGCGTGACGTATGCGTACACGCCGCGTCCCACCAAGGCCATGCACCGGCCCGCGGTGGAAGCGGCGGGTCACGTCAGCGCCGTCCCTGCCGCGGACTTCGTTCCCGTTGCAGCGTCTGGCGCGAGCACGACGCAGCCGCATGCGCTTCAGCGCAACTCTCAGTCGACGAGTGGAGGATGTCGCGACTCACGTGAGCGCTGGTCGTTCGATTCCTCTCCCGACGAAATCGTCGAGCTGATTCTCCTCGCGGTCGCTCGACACGGCTTTGGGTGGCTGTTCAAGTGTCGCCACGTGTGAAGGCGGTTCGCGCGCATTTCTCTTGCTGCGCCGCCTCGAACGAGGGCTGCCGCTCGTGATGGGCGCCTCGCATATCACAGTATCCAACAAGGAGTCTGTGCTCGAGACCGTCTTGCAACTTGGCGCTCCGAAGAAGCGCGCTACTGCCGAGGGCGTCGAATACGTTTTCGAGATGAACGGTCGCACGTTCAGCAGCGGATCTGCGGACGTCTTCCTCCACGTGTTCGTGTGCGATCCCGCGCTGGGACTGAAGGGCCTGCCGGAGGAGACGGTTTGGTTCAGTTTTCCGTGTCTCCGCCGCAACACGATCGTCCTCGCGAGAGAGCGCTCGCGCTTTGCGGCGTACAACAATCGTCCGTTCGCCAAATTTTCGTTTGATCGCCCGAAGTTGAAGGGGGTGACGCTGCTGTCCTTGGACGTGCGAGAGGAGAAGGTGTACACACTGCGGACACTGACGCTGAAGGGCTTGGCGGCGTACTGGGACTTTGTCGTCGGCACGAAGTGCAAACCCCTCGCGGCCGCGTTCCTTCGCCTCGTGATGTTCCGGCGGTCGCCAGTGTACGACGCCCTCGTGCGCCGCATTGGGATCACTCCTGTTGCGCATAATTATCGCACGTGGTTGGAGGTTCGTGGGCCTGGATGGAGTTTTATTGACGCAGTTTTGGCGCTTGCGGAAGTGTCAATGTGCGGGTGTGTCTGTGTGCTATGTAGAGTCCCTGCCTCTGTAATTGTACGTGCACTCAATTAACCCCAGCTCCTCACGCTACACACACACCGCGCACGCACGCAACGCATGCATACACAAACACACGCGCACGCGCTCACGCGCATGCACACACACACACACATACACACACACATACACACACACACACAACCTTCGCACTTACACAATCGTACCGCATTGCATCCTTTCCACCGGTCCTTGAAGGTCTTGAAAGCGCCCGAGACCGACGGCCTGCGGCTTGCCAAGAGCCTTTACCGAATCGTCGATACACCCACGTTCGATACCTATAAGGCCATCGATATCGAGCTCTGTGGGCATATGCGGGACAACACAGAAGCGCGAGCTTGCATGTACAACAGTATCACGCACACCATCAACGCTCTAAACGCCGGAAAGAGCGTTGCCGCAATCGCAAGCGAGCTCGAGGTGCGTGTTCGCGCTTCGAAATCCCATCGCACATGCTCTCGGCTATGTCTCACTTCTTGTGTTGTGTGTCCCTCGTTTTACGTGCGCACGTGTGTGTGTGTGTGTGCGTGTGCGTGCGTACGTGTGCGTGTGTGTGTGTGTGTGTTTGCGTGTGCGTGTTCGTGCGTGTTGTGTGTGTGTATACATATGTATGTGACAGGTGCTCCGTGACCTCGAAGTCAATGAGGGATCGAATATCTACCGAGCCGTCCTCGAGCGGGCCTTGCGCCGTGAGCGTATTCTCAACGTTGTGCCCGAATTTCGACGTGCGCCTTTTACGAGAAGGTGGCCAACGTTCGACCCCACCGTCGCGGTGTACGCGAGCGAGTTTGCTGCGGGAAACCCGTTCGTGTCGGAGGAGCGGGTGCGCGCCGTCGCCCGCGAGAAAAACATTTGGAAGGAAATGCGCTACGTTGAGAATGGCCTGCCTGCGGCGTACCCTCCGCGTGAGATGTCGCCGTCGCTGCTGTCGGTGTGCGACACTGACTGGGACGATGACGAGTCCGAAGAGCACGACCGCCTTGGTGTGTACAGATACGACGGCGACGATCACGTGGACGAGAACACCGACGGGGTATGTGTATTGCGCGTGTGTGCAGCGGACCCTTGCACACACCTACACGCATTCGCACTCACAGACGTGCACACGCGCGCGACCACGCCCGCGCACCGACAGACAACCACACGCGCGCACACATACCACACACGCGCAATACACATACAAGCACACACGCGCAATACACATACAAGCACACACGCGCAATACACATACAAGCACACACGCGCAATACACATACAACCACACGCACGCGCACATACAAGGGGGTTGTCACTGTAGTGTAAGTGTATGTGTCACTGTGATTTTTTTTTTTTTCTTTTTTTTTTTTTCGTGACTGATACATCGTGCACGCGTAGTGTCCATTGCGTGCCCTATTTGTCCGAATGGTCCACAACTGACTCTACGAAATCGATGGCGCCATTAATAGGAGTCGTTCGACGAGGAGAGGGACGATTCCGTTTCTGACGACGACGACACAAACGAAGACGACGACGGAGAAGAAGAAGAAGACGACGACGACGAATTGTATGAATTCCTCTATGGCGACGACGACGAGTGACCCGGGACGAATACAAAACTGTACGAAGCTGACGGCTTGCCGTGTACGTTGCCAGTCGCAGTACTGTGCCTTCAGCCTGAACCATTCAGGTCTGACTGGCTGCGTTGCGGCGTGCGTGAGCGTAGAAAGGAGAAACTTGTTACACAGTTAATGATTCCATCGCGGTAACACGATCTGTCTGGACTGTGGTCGTTCTGATGACGTCGACAACTCATGGTGTGCCGAAAATCGGCCTCTGAGCGAACCGGCTTCTTTTACTTTGAAATCGCCCTCTCGGCGCACAAACGGCTCTTCTGCTGTCGACGCATTTGTTATAGCCATGTTAAACGGGTGACATTGCGCCCTGATGCACGGGTACGCGCCCCGCAGTGGGTCTTCGTTTGCGAATCCCATTTTATTACCTTCCCCAACCCCTCTTGTTCGTTCACCTCATGTTGCGCACACAAGCATGTGCGTGAGTTTTGATGTGTTTCTGTGCGTGTGTAATTGTGTCTAATGGATGGCCCATCTTTTACAGTATGCGTTGGCGTGAAGGACAGTGGAGAGGACGTCGTTCGGCGACTCACAACCGCCATGAACAGCCGCGTTCTTTTCGCTCTCTTGTGTGCGTATTTTCTCCTCCTCATCGCGCTTTCGACTCGTTTTAGTGGCGCGGATGCCGGCTCGAACACTGCAATTCTCCGCGACCGCCTCTCCTCCGTACAGTTTCGCAACATCGGCACCGTGCGCAGCGACGACGTCTTCGTGTGGGGCCTCATCCCCTGCGGATATCTCGAGGACGACGACTCTTTTCGTGTCGATAATGCGTGTCCCTATCGCTACCAGCTCGACCCCGACGGCGTGTGCGTGCGCGCAAGCGTATCGCCTGGCACGGTCCTCGAGGATGGGTACGAAATTGCGTACGAAACGGTCCCTTCGCTCGACGAGAGCGGCGCAGTCGCGTGTGCCGACGCGTGTTGCGAGCTGGCGGGGTGCGTCGCGTGGCAGCTGTCCGTCCCCGCGACAGCGACTCCCAACTGCGCAGCCGGCAAACCCTGCTGCACGCTCGTGGGCCGTCGACGGAAAGTTTTGCCAGCGACCCACGCGTCGCAACCTTCGTGGACGGGCACTG
This sequence comes from Pigoraptor vietnamica, assembly GCA_943704525.1. Classification (NCBI taxonomy): domain Eukaryota; class Filasterea; order Ministeriida; family Capsasporidae; genus Pigoraptor; species Pigoraptor vietnamica. The sequence goes on along the minus strand of CALSCQ010002023.1, from coordinate 5,016 downwards.
CCAACAACACAATCTTCACGGCGCCGCCCCTCGGCATTCGCTCCGCCGTTCCCATTGGGGGCGTCGCAGCGGGTAACTTTGAGCTGCGCGCGGATGGCTCCCTCGCGACGTGGACGGTGATGAATGCATCGCCAGCGGGCGCGGGGAAACTGCACATGGCAGAGGCCCTTCTCGCCGTGCACGTGACGGACGCGACGGGTCGTGCGACGACGAAGGCTTTGCAGACGCATCCAGCGGAAGAGACGGGTGTTGTGGGCGTGGACGGGCTCACGTATTCGGGGAGCTTTCCAGTAGCCCGCTTGGTTGTGGCCGACGACGACCTGCCCGTGGACGTGTCTGTGTTTGCGTATTCGCCATACCGCAACGGGGATTTGAATTTCTCAATCACGCCCGCGGCCGCCTTCACCGCGCTGGTTCGCAACCCAACCAATGCGCCGATGCACGTGTCGTTCATGCTCACGCTGCCCCCTTTTGGGTGGTCGGACTCCGCGCGCACGCGTCCCAACGCAGTTCCCGAGGCCACGGCTGCGACGCCGTCCGCATGCGCCGCACTCTGCGGAAGCAAGGCCCCCGATGCGTGCTCTGCGTGGTACCGCAGCGCCGTCGGCGAGTGTTTTTTGTACAACGCGTCGGTCGCTGTGCCTCTTGCCTTTCCGTCTAGCAGTGGAACGTCGTCCGGACTGCGGGCTTCGTGGGAATTGGGTGACCGCGCGGTGTCGTACGTGAGTGACAGCCCCGGCGTCGTCGGGGGACCGCAAGAGGGAAGCGTGACTCTTATGGGCGTCGCATCAGAGCGTGCAAGTGTGTCGCGTGGAACGGCCCACTCGCTGCGCGATCTGTTTTCGCACTTTGCTCGCACGGGGAACGTCGACGTGGGCGAAGTGCGCGGGCCCAACTCACTCGCCGCACAGGGCGCGGTGTCCTTGAGTGCGACGGTCGGTCCCGGCGAGACGCTGCCTCTTTCGGTCGTGCTCGGGTGGTATTTTCCTAATCTCGACATTATGGGCGAGATCATGGGTAACCAGTACGCGAACCTTTTCAGCTCGTCCGCGGACGTCGCTTCGCGCATCGCGGACGAAGGCGAGCTCTCGGCAATGGTGGGCGACGCGCTCGCCTTCCACGCGCCGTTCTTTAATTCGACGATGCCGGCGTGGCTCTCCGACTCGCTCGTCAACAGCGCCAGCCACATTCGCACGGCCATGTACCTTCGCAACGGGTGGTGGCGGCAGTGGGAGGCGCCGGACTGTCCGGACGTCGATTCCGTTCACAACGACTACCAGCGACACTTGCCTTACGTGCTGGCGTTCCCGTGGACGGAGCAGCACAAGCTGCGGTTCTGGGCCAAGTACCAGCAGTCCGACGGCATGATCCAGGAGTACTTTGACCCGACGTACATCAGCCCTTTCGACACGCCCGGCGGTCGCGTGATGGGCGACGTCACGTCCGTGTGGGTCATTGAGTTCCTCGAGCTGTACCGAACGACCGGCGACCGCGCGTTTTTCAACGAGCTCCTCCCGAACGCACGCCGTGCCATTCAGTGGTTGCTTGCGACGGCGGCGGCGGGCGACGGCATCCCCGCGAACATCACGTGCACGTACGACCTCCTCTTGCTGGAGCTCCGCGGCCGCGCGACGTACAACGCCCACCTGCACGTGACCGCGATGCTGGCGTGCGAGGAGATTGCGACAACGGCAGGGGACGCCTATCTCGCGTACCAGTGCGCGCGCAGCAGGGACCACGCGCGTGCGGCGATAGACGAGCACCTGTGGGTGGATCTTCCTGACGGAAGAGGGCACTATCGTGTGCACGACAGCAGCCCAAATGTGATGGCGGATTCGCTGTACGGCGCGATCGTCGCGCAGTTCTTGGGGCTGGGCTGGACTGTGACGGACACGAGCAAGCTCTCGAAGCAACTCAACGCCGAGCTGGCGAACAATTGGACCCCCTACGGATTGCGAGTTCTCGGCGGACCGAACCTTACGATGGAGGTGACCGTGTGGAAGCGCGAAGTGGAGGCCATTTGGATGGGCGGCAGTATGGACTGGGCCGCAGCCGCGCTGTACCTCGGGCGAGATCCCGCGGAGAGCTTGCACGTCGCCGAGATCTCGGTGGAAAACTACCGCTCGCACCTGCGCGACTTTTGGAACATTGCTGGCCTCACGGAAGCGACGCAGGGGGGACCGTACGTGACATCCCACTACGGCTATTACATGGTACGTGTATTGTGTGTCACAGCGCCACCGCGTCTTCGCGTCCCGAGTGCGTAGGGAATGCGCGCACTGAAACTGATGGTGCAGTGTATCAGTTGGCTCGCTGTGCGTTGAAAGCGGATGTCTTGTGCGTGCGCACATTGTACAACGCGCTGTTGTGCGTCGCCATGTGCTCACTTCGCAGCCGCGCATTTCCGCAGGTGGAATGGTTCATCCCGTTTGCGCTGTCTGGACAGGTCGCAAACGTTCCAAAGTCGCAGCTGTCGTTCCACCCGAAGGTACCCGCGCCCTACCGCCTCCCAGTCCTACTGCCTAATGTGCTGGGAACCCTCGACGCCAGCGTGGACAGCAGCACGGGCCACGTGACGTACTCGATCTGCCTCACGCTCGGTGGCATTTCATTTGACGACCTCCGTGTTGGCGCGTCCCGTTATCCGGGAACTGCAGAGCTGCGCTCGGGCGCATGCGTGGCGTGGTCATAGCGTGTAATATAGCATGCCGAAAGGTGGTTCCTTTGCGAAAGGGCAAGGGGCTGACCCGCGGGGTGGGCTTGCGCTGGCTGTGCTGTGTGGGAGAGTACTGTTTGTACAATAGATTCGTATTACCACCCCGGATGGAACGCGACAAAAGCAACTCTTTTACCACTGAGCGGTGGCCGTCGCTGGAGAGGCCTGAATCGCTTTGGCGTATGCACACCACGAGCGCCGACGGGCTTTTGTTTGCGGGCGATCGGGATTGTTGGGTCAGCTCAGCCCCGCGTAAGTCGCAAACGCAACGTCCCGGCCCTTTGAAAATGTCGTTTCCGCAGTCACCCAATCTCGACGCGCTTCCGTCAGAGACGATTGTTGTGCACATCGTACCACATCTCTCGAACGCCGACGCGGCTGCACTGGCCAAGGTGTGCGGGCGCTTCTTTTGCCTGCTTCGACACGTGCGCAAGTATCGGCTGTCGTCAAAGTCCACTCGCGCGTACCTTGACGATCCCGCGTTTTGCGAGGAGGTGAAGGCCCACATTCCCGCGGATATGCTCGTGCTGGACCCCTTCGTGTGTGCGATGCGTGCCTTCCATTCCCCTCCGTTCGCACTCGATCGCGCGTTTGTGCTCTTTAAGAACGTGCTAAACGACGAGCGCGCGACCGAAATGGAGAAAGCGCGCGCGCATCTGTCCGTGTTCGTGCTGGACGGCTTATATTGGGGCTTAAGCGTGCCCGAACACTTTGGCTCGGTGTATTCGGATCTTTGGGACGCTGCATGTGCGAGGGCGTCTCTTCTCCTCCGCAACGACGACGACGAGCACGATCCTGTGCGTGCGTTCGAGATTGGCTTTTGCCACTTGAAAGGCCTCGGGACCGATAAGGACGCAAACGTGGCGCGTTCGTATCTTACGGCGTCTGCGAACGGCGGGTGTGCGGCGGCGATGATGTGTCTCGGTCGTTATTATTTCTTCAATTGCCTCGCCGGCAGGCATCTCGCTCAGCCGCTATTCGAAAACGCGGCTGCGATGGGGTACCCTGAGGGCATGTTTTGGCTTGGCCACTGTCTCTATTCGCCCTTCTACCAAGTTAGGGATGGCGATAAGAAGAGGGGCCTCGAGCTGATGCGTCGCGCCGAGGGCGCGGGGTACAGGGAGGCATTGCCGCCGGATGTGTCTGATTCGAACTGAAAATGAATACAATTCTTCTCATTTATACGTACCGAGGGGTAGTCACACTCGTACACACACACACACACAGACACAAACACACACACGCTCTCTCTCTACGCACACCGCTGGGGGGAGTGGGCCGGATGCCGCGGGTTGGTTTGGTCCGGCCTACGCCTCCGACGGAGGATTGCGATTGGCAGAAGCTACGGAATTTCAGGATGAGCCGCCGGCCACTTGATGCCGACGGTATGGTGCGATGATAACGCAGCTCGCCTTTCTCCCTCTGTCTCTTGGGCCGTTGCGATAACGCACCTCAGGCACCTTTCTCCACGTACGGACAGCACGTCCAGACAGATCGAATTTGACCGGTTGCAGTGACTGGAGTGATGTTTTATCCGTTTCAGCATCGAGACATTACAACAATAGAGAAGATGAGTGGGACTGTGTTTGTGAGTGTGGGGCAGTGTGGCAACCAAGTCGGGAGCGCCCTATGGAGGAGCTTGCTGCACGAGTGAGTACTGAGCCTCTGTGTGTGTGTGTGTGTGTGTGTGTGTGTGTGTGTGTGTGTGTGTGTGTGTGTGTGTGTGTGTGTGTGTGTGTGTGTGTGTGCGTGCGTGCAAGCTGCGACGTGCAGTCTTGTGTCGAGTGTGCTCTATCGTCTTCATCACTCACACACGCACACACACTCCATTAACTTCAGTGGCATCGACGACTGCCTTGGCTTTCGCAAAGCGGACGGTTCCCTTCCCTGCGTGCTCATTGACAGCGAGTCAAAAGTGCGTCCACTCATCTCCTCACCTATTTCTGTTGTGTTGTGATTTCCCCCAACCACACGCACGCATAAGCACTCGCACGGCCACACGCACACATAAGCACTCGCACAGCCACACGCGCACAAAAGCACTCGCACAGCCACACGCGCACAAAAGCACTCGCACAGCCACACGCGCACAAAAGCACTCGCACAGCCACACGCGCACAAAAGCACTCGCACAGCCACTCTTGCTCCCGCTTGGAGCCGCTGGGGATTATCTGAGTCACTCTTCACTGGACTGAGGTCTCGCTATCTCTTTTTCTCTCTCTCGTTTTCTCTCTTTTTCTCTCTCTCTCGTTTTCTCTCTCTCTCTCTCTCTCTCTCTCTCTCTCTCTCTCTCTCTCTCT
>CALSCQ010002022.1:30000-49808 GCA_943704525.1 Pigoraptor vietnamica | reverse complement strand
GGTGGTTGGGGCGGATGGTGTAGATGTGACTGAGTGTGAGTGTGCTGTACACGTGCCGTGGATGGCGTGAGCGTTCAAATTGTTGGGGGCTGGCTTGCAAGTTTATCGTGCGTGACGTTTGGCATTAACCCCTCTCCCTTCGTCCTCTAGAGTTGCTCCAATCCCCCTGGTACACAACGGGAGCCTTCAAAAATGCCGCCGGCAACACCGTCGACTGCCGCGCGGGTGGCCAAACCTACTGTTACAGGGACCTGCCCCCAGGCACGTGCTCGTGCGGCGCCTGCGCAGTCTTCACCAGATGCAGTCCGGGTGCTTGCCAGTGCCACGACTGTGCGTCGTTTGTGCTGCCGACGCTGGACGAAGCGCTCTCTCGCACGTTGGACGACGTCACCAGCATGCTCCTCGCCCGCGTGTCGAAGGCGTACCCGGACGCAGTGCAACCGGACACTCTGCCGCCGGCGACCTCGTGGATCTCCAAGGACGCTCCTCCTTGGAAGCGAGTGAAGAAGGGGCCGATGGCGAGGACCGGCGTGCCTCTGTTTTCGCAAGGTGGGAATGCTCCCACTTTCTCCATTGGGAACCCCTTTGCCCCCGTGGGACCATCGACGCAGGCGGGTGGACCTGTTGAGCCTCACGGGTCCACGAACTCCGCGATTGGCACAAACGGCCTTTGGACTCCCGCGCCTGGCCTTTTCGGGGCCGCGAAAGCGATCCACATTCCCTGGGCCAGTTTTGGTTCGCCCGCGGCTGCGAACCCGTCGCCTGGCGCTGGCCTTTTCGGGGCCCCCGCGGCTGCGAACCCCTCGCCTGACGCCGGTTTTGGGTCTTCCGCGGCCACGAACCCCTTGCCTGGCGCTGGCCTTTTCAGGGAGCTTGCGGCCACGAACCCCTCGCCTGACGGCGGCTTTGGGTCAAGCGGCGGTTTTGGATCCAGCGGCGGTTTTGGGTCGTCTGCGGCCACGAACCCCTCGCCTGGCGGCGGCTTTGGGTCAAGCGGCGGATTTGGATCCAGCGGCGGTTTTGGGTCGTCTGCGGCCACGAACCCCTCGCCTGGCGGCGGTTTTGGATCCAGCGGCGGTTTTGGGTCGTCTGCGGCCACGAACCCCTCGCCTGGCGGCGGCTTTGGGTCAAGCGGCGGTTTTGGATCCAGCGGCGGTTTTGGGTCGTCTGCGGCCACGAACCCCTCGCCTGGCGGCGGCTTTGGGTCAAGCGGCGGTTTTGGATCCAGCGGCGGTTTTGGGTCTCCCGCAGCCACGAACCCGTCGCCCAGCGGTGGCCTTTTCGGGTCATCCGCGGCCACGAACCCGTCGCCCAGCGGTAGCCTTTTCGGGTCATTCGCGTCCGCGAATTCCTCGATTGGCGCAAATGGCCTTTGGACTCCCACAAACGCAAACGGACCCAGCAAGCCCGACGGCGTCCCCGCGCCCCTTGCAGCGACCGGCGCTTCGGCCGACTCTGCTGTCGCGTCGGGCGACGGAGTAATGCCGCCCGCGCCGTTCAGCGGCTGGGGATCTGTGCCTCTGGGCCAGCACCCTGCTGTTGCGCGCTATTTGTCGGAGTCGGGCAAGACAGCCCTCCACCTCGCCGACACGGTGCCGGCGGACGTTGTGTGGAGTGTGCTGCGAGCCCTCGACCCCGCCTGCCCGCCGCTGTGGGAGAACGATGAGTGGATCGCGGCGATGTCGGCGACACCTGGCAAGAACAAAGGCACCTTCGGGCCCGCTACGCCCTTGCCGCTCGCCGCGCTGTTTGGCGCACGCGCACTTCGCGTCGTCCGCCCCTTTCATACCGACGCCAGCGAAGCCGTTGCAGCTGCCGTGCGTTGCGTTGCGGCGCGTCCCGAGTTTGTCGGAGCTTGTGTCGACGGTATACTCAATTCGGCCGTTCGCTTGCACCGGCTCCCCGCCGCCGTTTCACTCGCGGCAGAGCTCGTCGCCATCCTTGCGCCCGCTCTGGATGCAACAAGGGCGCTTGCGAACAGCGAGACGGGACGGCCGGTGCTCGCATGTGCCATGACAACACTGCTGCGGCGTGACAGTGGAATGGTGCGCGGGTGCCCCCTTTTGGGCGCGCTCTTCGCGTGGATTGCGCGCAATCCGTCTGCCGCCGACAAGCTCGTGGCGTACTGTCTGCGGCAAGGCCACAAGAAGGCCGCGGTGAGCCTTTTCGACGAGCTGAGGGCGCGCGGCATGGACGCGCTTGTCTCGCTTGAGGGCATCCAGGCGGCGATGGGCCGCGCGGACTTTGCGCGGGCGCTTGTGGGCAACCCCTCGGCACGCGTCATTAGCATGCCTCAGGCCTGCGGATGTCTTGGCCTCTGCGTCCCCGGCTCCTTGTCTGCGCACGCAACGTGCATACACTGCGATGTGCCCGTGTGCGCTGCATGCGCCGCAGTCTGCCACGCGGGCCACACCTTCCGTGTTGCCGTTGGAGTCCAGTGCGACTGCCGGGCGGAGGGCACGGACTGCCACCGGGTCACTGGCAAGGAAACTCAGCGATCGCAGCTGGACGACGCGCTCTCCATCGCCATATTGGCGCTACCGAGCGCCCGTGCGAAGGATGTGCTCGCTACGAAGTCCGACGGCCACGCTGTGCACGGCTATTCTGCCCTACCCTTCGCACTCCTCGCAGGGAATGTCCGCGTGGCCGCGCAATTGTGCGCGAACGCGGGCGAAGTGGGACTCGGCGCCGCCCTTCGTCAGCGTGACCCCTTTGGCAACAACGCACTTCACCTCCTTCTCTCAATCGCTGGCGGCGTGCGCGCGCTGGCGGACACCGACACCGTCCCCCTCGCAAAATTGATGCTGGCCGCGATGGACGATGCGATGCTGGGCGAGCTCGCAGCGCAGGAGAACATCCTCGATCGCACTCCGCTGGAGGTCTATGTCGAGTTCCTCGCATTCAACAATCCAGCGCGCGATCCCCTTGCGACGCTGGTGTGCGAGAAGGAGGCGAACTGGGTGCTTGCGGGCGCGCGTCACGTGGCACACTCGCGCGATACGCTTCGCATCGACGCGTTCATGGCCAATCTGTGCGCGACAGCCGCATCAAAGGACTTTGGGCGCCGCTTTGTTGCACTGCTCGACCGCGAGAGCGACGTCGCCGTGCGCGCCCGCTTCGTCGAATCTGCCGTGCGGCACTACGTCGCAACAGCCACGGGGGCAGACGCGACACTGCGGCAAGTGCACGCCATGGATGGATTCGACTACCGCCGCTTCTTCTCGGTCGCACCCGCGGCTGCCGTGCGACTGCTTGCCGACGCCGCGCGTGCCGTGCTTGCGCCCATCATGCAGGGAACGGCGTTGCATGGCTTCAACAGCCGCGGCTCGCTCTCGGGGCGTCATTACTTCCCTCGCTGCGTCAGCATTGTGCCCGCCTTTGGCGACGCAACGAACGTGGACGAGTTTCTCCAGGCGGCCGCAGCAGGAACGCTGGCTGCCGGCACCGGTGCGGAGGACCTGGCGCGCGCGTACGCCGTGGCCGTGATGGCGGCGTGCGCGTGCGTGGACGGGCGAAGGGTACGGGGCAGAGAGCAAAGCTGCATTGTCTCCCTGGAATCAGACGAGGGCGTGCCGTCGCATTCGCCGAATCCGGACAGCCTGGTGCCCGCGCAGGTCGCCCTCCTGCTCCCGGCGTTGGAGGAGGGATGGGCGTACGCCGTCTCCGTGCTGACTTCTCTTGAGCTGGACCTCCGCGCCGCGCTCTCGGCGAATGAGCGTCCGCGACAGGAGAACGTCACCGCGCTCTCCGATTACATCTTCTCGCTGCTGAGGGCGTGGGATGGCGGGCCGGCGCACGCCTCGTTCCGTGTCAACGCCAAGTTGCCGCATGTGGCACACATCGTGAACGCGCTCTTTCACGCGGTCACGACGTGCACACCCGTCGCCGCCGCGCTCCTCAGCGATGCCGCTGCGACACCCGTCGAACAGGCGGTGCCCGAAATGAGGGGGCGCACGTCGTCTGACGCGGCAAATTCGAGCTTCTTTCAGCGATCGGGATCGATCGGCAGCCGCCCGGGTCAGCGGAAACAGAGCGGACCTTCCGCCGGTGGCGAGGCCATTCGCGACTTCATCCCGACGACTGCGACCGCCGGCACCGACGAGTGGATGGAGGGACACCGGCGGCGCTCGCTCGCACTGCTGCCCATTGCCCGGTCTAACGGTTTGCCGCGCCTGACAGAGACGGCGTTTGCGTCGTGGCCGCTGTCGCTGCGCGCGCTGGCAGACGCCTGCAGCAACCGCCCCGGGTGCGTGGCCCCTTGGACGCTGCTGTGCGCGAAGCGCTCCTCGCGGTCGCGCATGCATGCAGCGCAGAGGGAAATGCGAGCCGGCACGAACGCACAGCTATCGCAAGTGCACCGCGACAACATCGTGCAATCGTCGGTCGCGGCGCTTCGAGGCATCAGCGGCCCTACTCGGGTGTCCGTGACATTTGCCAACGAAGAAGGCGCGGGCGAAGGAGTCGTGCGCGGGTGGTTCACGGCATTCGGGCGCGGGCTTGTTACGGCAGGCGAGGGAGCTCGCGCGTTACTCGTTCCCTCCGAGGTGGCGGGAACGTACGTGCCCAGCGGCAGCGGATCCGACGCTAAGTACGAGGCCATCGGAAAGTACCTCGGGCTGGCACTCATCAACCACGTGCTCGTGCCCTTTGTGCTTGCGCGGCCGGTGCTGAGGTACGTCCTCGGCCGCCCGCTGCACATGTCGGACCTCGCATTTTACAGCCCCGCGCGCCACGACTCGCTGCTGCGGCTGCTCGATGAGCCCGAGGAAGCCCTCGCCGACGCCTGCCTCACGTTCGTCGTTCCGCGCTCGGAGGAGGAAGGGGGTGGGACGGTGGACCTTCTCTCATCGAAGGGGGGCGTGGGTGCGGACGTCGTGGTGACGCGCGACAACGTCCGGTCGTACGTGCGACTGCACGCGGAAGAGCTCATGCTGGGCCAGAGGAAGGCGGCGCTGGACGCGATGCGCGCCGGGTTCCGGGCGATACTGGTGGACGACGGCGCACTTGCGGACAATACGACGCTGACTGTGAGCCACATGTTGAGCGGCGAGGGGGACCTCACAGCAGACAAAGTGTGGCGCGCGTGCAGCTGCTCGCAAGCGAGCGACGGCGGTCCCAATGTGACGTGGCTGCAGCGCTGTCTCGGCCGCATGGACGCGTCGCAGCTGTCGTCGTTCCTGTACTTTGCGACGGGCGCCCCTAATATCGAGCCCGGAGTGATGATCCAAGTGTCGTTTACGCAGTGCACTTCGCGTGGTCGCCAGTGCATCGGCGCGTTGAGCGGATGCACGCACCTGCCCACCGCAGGCGTCTGCGGGCGCAGGATCACAATTCCGCAGTACGCGTCGGAAGACGTGCTCATGGACAAGCTCCTCTTTGCGGTCGTGCACGGGACGTCGTACGAATTTCGTTGAAGCGCATTCTTTTTTGGCCGGGGCGTGGGAGGAGGCGCCGGGACGGACGTGAAACAATTTTCATTAAAAAGCGCATTTTTTCGTTCGATCCAGGGCCGGAAGGACGTTTGAACTGGTGGGCGGAGAGCGCCTGGGTTCACATGACGAACTGGGCACTGCTTTGCGCCGCTGTCTTAGTGCCAGCCATTCTGCTGCTGCGAGTCAGCGGATCGCGTGTACCCGTAGTATGATGGAAGACATACAACGTGGCGATTGGTCGGTCCGTTCATTCGGACAGATCACGTGACTGTCCGGCAGCGAACGCCCGTCGTCTTGCGTTTTCTTTTTCGTGTGCGGCTGCGTGTGTGCGCGTTGGGAGACTCGCGTGTGTCTGTTGGCGTCGCCTTCACCGGTTGCAGTGCTACCCATACTTCACCGTCAGACGACACTTTTTTTTGGTTCCGAAATTCACACACGAGCATCGCCCTGAGCGGCAGTGCGAGTTGCTTTATTCGCCCTCCGATTTGCGATTTGCTGGCGCGGGAGTTTCCCTCGCGCCGTGTGCGTGCATGGTGCGCGAATGGAGCCCGCGCTGCTCGAGTACGAAAAGACGAACAACAAGTGCGTTGCGCAGTGGTCTTGACGTTGAAGCTGGGCGCGCATGCCCACCGTCCAGTCGTGTGTTCGCTTGTGGATGCACTCACACGCGCCCAACGCCCCTTGTTGCCCCAGGTTCATAGAGGCAGTGAAGCGCGCTGAGTTCCAGGACATTCTCACGCTCCACTTCCTGGAGGAAGACCTCAAGGTGCGTGTGGGAGGGAGTGCAGTCGTTCGCAAATCTGTCCCGATGATTTAGTGCCACGCCACACGCCTGACTTTGCGATATTGGGCTTGCGTTGTGCTCTGTTTGTGAGTGTGACATGCACACGCCGATACAATGTCGCTCATGGACTCAATCACACACGCACACACTCTGTCTCCCAAAATACGCACACAATTACACACACTCTCTCACTTACTCGCACATCGCATGCACACCACACACGCACACGCACACGCATCCACACGTACGCGCGCACAAATACGCACACACCCACACGCATACACACATACGCACAAATACACACACACGAATATACACACGCATACGCACGCACACATCTACACACACACGAATTCGCGCGCGCGGCACAGGCGGCCCTGTTGATCCCGCTCAGTCACTCGCTGCTGAACGTCACAATTTCGCGGACGTTCGTGGAGACGCACGGTGAGCTGGGTTATGCCATGGGTGACGCGTGAATGACGCACGCACGTCAGCGCTCCTCACACGCCGCTGTGCAGCCATTCTGCGGAATCCGCAGCGCCTGGCGGAGTTTACGACTGTCAATGGATTCAAGGGCGCCTTTGCGGGGCAGGGATGGTGCGTGCGTGTGCGCGTGTGCGTGCAGTGGGAGTGGCATGGTGCGTGTTCGTGTGTGCGTGTGCGTGTGTGCGTGTGCATGTGTGCGTGTGCGTGTGTGCGTGCGAGTGGCAATGGACAGGGCTCTGTTGATCCACAGCCGTGGGTTATTGGCATAGTGTCGAGGGGTGTGGGCGGGAAACTGTAAAATCAGCAAGCTGTTGTCGCAACGGATACCGGGCACTCACGTGTCTGTGCCTCTGCGGCAGGCAATCCGTACATCTCGAAGCCAAGCAGGACGGCACCACAGCGGAGGGCGAGAGGTACGGCAGCACCGCAGCACCCGTGCATGACATGGGGAAGTGTGTTGCTGTTTCTGCTTGTTCAGCACTTGCGTGTCGTATTGTTGTGAGTGCCAGTCCTGCTGCGCACACTCTCCACTGACATCCGCATGCTGCACGCACGCACAGCGCCCCGCGCGGCTGCTCTGTGAGCGTCGTGGGCAAAGGGCGAATGAGCATTGGGAGCTTTTCGGTCATCTTCGCCGTCATCGACCGACCGCTCACCTACCCCGGATGCGCGTGGGAGGCTGACGTGAAGGGTGCGTGTCGCGGCGGCTCGCGTGCGCTGTTATTCGGTGATATGAGACGGAGACTGCACGCAACAGACGCACACAGAACGCACACAACTCTTCAGTGCGTGTGCGGTAGATACGCACCCGTACCCACTCTATGCACTCACGCTGCACGCACGCACGCGCGCAGAGGCACGGGGCGTCCCTGTGATGGACGTGGCGGACATTTTGGACCCTCCGAAGCGCTCATCATCGCCAGCGCGCCAATCGCAAACGCCCCCGTCCCACGCGCTCCTCGACACGGCCGTCCCGGATGTGCCCTTTTCACTCGGCGCGTCCGTGTCGCAGCCCGTCCCCATGCCGCTCTCGTCACGCCAGGCGTCCCTCCCGGAGTTCCAGTTGGGCTCTCTCGGCCTGTCGCCGGACACAAAGCGCGCCTCGGTCACACGCATGCACCCGCCGTCGGTCGGATCGAGCGGAGGCAGCCTGGAGAATCTCTCGCTCATCGGCACGTCGTCGACGTCGCTCGTGGACCTCCTCGGGGACGGCCCGCCGCCGCCGTCCGATGGCGCCAGCGCAGCCGACGACGCCGAGTTTGGCGACTTCCACATGGCGCCGCTGTCGAAGGACGCGGGGAACGCGGCGGGTGCGAGGGCCGAGGGGATAGAGGGCGGTTCGAACGGCGACCAGCAGCGGGTGGCAGCGAGTGCGCCAACCGAATTACCAGTTGAAGCGGCGCCTGGGAACGACGAGCAGTCGGCCCAGGGCACCGCGCAGACGGGATCGCAGAGGGAGGGCAAGGGGAGTGCGTCACAGTCGTCGTCGTCGCCCGCGCAGTCGTCTGTTGGTTCGGTTGCGTCGAGTTCGCTGGCGTCGGTCAGTGCGATCACGTCGCGGCTGGGCATGCTCGGCAATTTGTTGCCACTCGGGCGCTCTGCGGCGTCTCCGGATGCGCAGCAGCCGCGGGGAGAGTCACCGGCGAACAGCGACGCCCCGGATGGTGGGTGCAGTCGATGCGTTGGTGCGCGTCTTCTTTCTTGTCTCGTCAATATTGCCGCGTGGTAGGAGTCCGCTTCTTCGCCTCGAAGATCCAAAACGAGAAAGTATCCACGGCGCGTACTGTGTCGACAGTCGTTGACTGTGTCTTGCTCCCATTTCCTCGTGCGTGCGTCGCAACAGGCAAGAGTGCCTCTGGCTTTAGCGACTTTCTCGAGCGCATGCGGCACCAGTCGTCTGTCGGCCTCGTCAAGCAAATACGGCAGTTTATTGCGTGGTATCAGGCGCAAGTGGCAGGCGGCGCTTCCGTGGACGACCTCGTGAGTGGATGCTCATGCTGTGTATTGTGCGCGTGAGTGGGAGGGAGGGGTGTGACTGAGGACGGTGTGTTTCGGGTCTCTCCGTTCTCTATATCTGTAGTGTACTATTTTGACGAGGCGATGCGTTCTTTAAGAGACATCTGTTTTGGCCTTGTTTCACGAATGTTTCTGTATATCGCGTGCATGTGGTGCTCCGTAGCCGCCCCCTCGCTGACTCTCGTCCATCGCAGAGCAAGAAGGTGCAGGGCTTTCTCTCGAAGACAATCGCGCAGATATCGAACCACCAGCTGTACAAGAACGCGACGCAGGCGGAGCTGGACAACGCCGCGGAGGGCCTCGAAAAGTACCTCATGACCAAGGTGAGCATCTCGATCTGTGTTGTGGCATGCATGCGCGCGTTTGTGTGTGTGCGTGTGCGAGTGTTGTGTGTGCGTATGTGTGTGTGCGTGTGCGTGTGCGTGTGCTATGTGTATGTGTGTGGTGCGTGTGCGTGTGCGTATGTGTGTGTGTGTGTGTGTGTGTGTGTTTTGACCTACGATTCGAGGTCGACTCATACAGTGTGCGTATGTGTGTGTGTGTGTGTGTGTGTGTGTGTTTTGACCTACGATTCGAGGTCGACTCATACAGGCATTCGCAGTACATATTTCGTGGCGGCTGACCTTTTCCCCCAAACAACACCTCGCGCAGCTTTATTCCGTGGCGTTCTGCCCAATAGCTTCGTCCGACGGCGAGCACGACGACGTTCTGCGCCTCCGCATCGAGCGACTCGCGTCCTTTGTGCAGCCGTCGCACCTCGACATTGACGAGACGGTCACTGCGTGCGGAGAGGCGCCGTTCCTCGCCGCCGGGCAAGAGCTCGGGCGGTTGTCGGAGTACAAGGTGAGGGTTTCGCTCCGCGTGCTGCTGCATTGTTGGGCTATGTGTGAGAAGCGGACGGCTGTTGCCGTGCGTCCTGAGCGTCGAGCGATGCGAACCAGTCGCGCCATTCCCTGTGCATTGTTTTCGTTTGTGTTGGGGCTTTGCACATTTTCGGTTTTTGCGCCCTGCATTCACTCATAAGAACGACTGTCCGTTCTTCCTTTTGCCACAGCCGCCGCGCGACAAGCTCGTGTGCATTCTCAACAGCTGCAAGATACTCTTTGAGGCCATACAGCGGACGCGCACGGCCGGCGCAGACGAATTCCTTCCCGCCCTCATCTACGTCGTGCTCAGAGCGAACCCGAACCAGCTGCAGTCCAACATCAATTACATACAGAGGTGAATGGTAGCACGACACACGCACGCACTCCTCAAACTTACGCTCGCTCACACACACACAATCACACACGCACACGAACATGCATTGGCCTCGACAGCATGCCTTGCGTTCTTTCATCGCCGTTCAACCCGACGCTGCGATGTCTTCTTTTGCAGGTTCCGCAACGCAGAGCGCATGACGGGCGAGGCCGCCTACTATTTTACCATGCTCGTCGGCGCCGTATCCTTCTTGCAGCGCGCCGGACCCGACTCTCTCTCGATTGCCCCGGAGGTGTTCGAGGCCGAAATGGCCGCGGCAGAGGCACGACAGGCCACGCGCCGCGCAGGCACACAACCGCAGGCGACCGCTGCGAGCGTGAATGGCGTAACGGGCGCGCCAGGCGCGGCAAGCGTAACGGGTGTGACGGCCGCAACTGTAACAAACGGCGCCACAAGCACCGGAGCCCCGCGACCGCCGCAGCCCGCGTGGGGAGGGACGCCCGCGGCACCGCAGAGTCAGTCACAGTCACGCGAGAGCGACCCTGGGGAGGCGATGGACCAGCGCAAGACGGCCGAGCTGTTTCAGCTGCTCGGGATTGCGCACGAGCCGCCCGTCAAGTGGGTCCAGTGACCGGTTCTTGCGCTCTGTGATTGTTGCGCTTATTGGAGAGTGTGTACGCATGTCGAACGCACTAGGAAAGGACTTCAGGCGCGCGTGTTCCCTTATTGTGCTGTGCACGTTGATCGCGCAGTCCTCTCGAATTCTTCTCTCGTACTCAAGTGTTTTTATAGTCGTCGCACCCGCGGCCGTTCAGCGACGCTCGCTACATTCCATGTCATTTCTTCGCCTTTGCATCCACTCAATTCCGTGGCCCTTGTGCGCAGGCGGCTGCTCGAAACTCCCTTTGACGAGATGACGGTGGCCGATCTCCGCGCCCTGCACGCCGAGTACCGCCGCCTGGCGACACACAACGAGCAGCTTGTGCGCACCATCGCCCTCAATCTGGCGCTCTGATGCATATATACACGTAAATGAATGGGACTGTATTTGACCAGAAGCGCCTTGTGCCTTTTGTTGTGAAATCTGGACTGTTTTCGACGTTGCTCTGATAAGACGCAAGCCTAAAGCCCTTCACAGTCGACGTTCTAAGAAACGCAAGGTCCACCAATATGTGGGCGAATTTGTTTTTGCGCCGACACAAGGCATCGTGCACGCCACGCCGACACAGTTTCTCGGTCTGAAGGACTCAGGGGCTACTATTAAATAGAGCCCGCTGTCCATTTTCCAATCGGAGTTCTAGAATTGCCGGATATCGCCTGGTGATGAACACACTCATCGCAGACCGTGCTTTCTGGCTGCCTCGGGTATCCATTACGTCAGAAAAGATCATACCGCTGCGTTCTGACTGCACATCGAGTCAGACCACAAGTGACGCTATCAATGCCAAACAAATCATGAAGACCAGAGACGCGGAGAGACGACGTGTGCACGCAAGGGAAGACGTTTAAATTCAGGTGACATAAAATTCAGGGTGACGCGTCGCGGTGTGTGTCTTTGCCGCCGAGGAAGGCGCGGATAGCGTCCATTTGGCCCATCACGCCGTCGACCTTCTTCGTGAGGTATTGGCGCTCCTGCGACAGACACGCGCAGACATCGAGGGACGCGTTAGTGGGAAACACGGGAAAAGAATGGAGGGGAATACTAGAATAATATGGGCAACACAATGGGCAGTGACTTCCGCAAGCAAACGCAAAAAACAACAGGCTGATTGAATGCACCCATGGGCGAACCACCCAAACGCACTTTTTCGTGGGCCTGCTTTAGCGACTCAATGTCCTTTGTCAGCTGTTCGACACTCTCGCTCAACCGGCTCTTGTCGCGGCCCTGCGCGTCCAGAGCCTTCTGCGCCTTCTCAAGGTCCGCGCGCGCCTTGTCCGCCTCGGCCTATGTGCAGAGAACGCAGACTCGTCAGTAACACAAGGGGACATACAGATACAGCATTGTAGACGAGTCAGTAACACAAGGGGACATACAGACAGCAGTGGGTGGACATTAAATTGTATACGCACAGGTGCATGCGACGGAAGAAAGCTCCAGTATCCTATGTTCACAACAGCGCGCCATGTAAGTTCGAAGAGGGAAAGGCGGCCCCTCACCTGCAATTTGTCAACGTAGTCCTTAATGTTCTCCTTGTTCTTTTCAGAGTTGCGCGTGCTTTCGACGGCCTTCTTATACGACGCCTGCGCACCGAATAAGCAACGCTTCAGACGCGCACTCACAGGACGACCACAACTCGTGCGGACGCACACTGGAGCGCAATTCCTGCATCACAGAAGCACCCGCGCGCACACACACATACCTCTGCGTCCTTCAGGCTTTGCGACAGGTCGCGCACTTTTGCGCGAAGGCGATCGATTTCGGCGTTTGACGCGGAGAGCTGGTTCTCAAGGTCACTGCAGCGAGATGGCTCACTATTAGACAGACAGACAGATATAAATGTGCCACACAAGACGACAACCGCGGAGGTAGAAGAAAAGCCATAGCTCATGCACCGGTGTCCGGAGTGAATGCGTTCGTAGAGAAACACGTGCGAAAAATACAGCGGATACTCACGAGACGGGGCGCGGGGACGCGGCACGCCCGGGGGTGAGCAGGTTGGGCCCGCTGCCCACGCGGAGCGTTTCGATTTCCTTTGCCATTGCTGTCGACTGCTTCGAAACGTTGTCGAGCTCGGATTTGAATTTGGTGGCGTCCTCAAGGAACCGCTCAATCTGCGACAGCGCCGTGTCGAGGCGCAGCTGCGGAGAAAACGCGTGAGTTTGGGAACGCGCAAATACGCGGAACAATTTCACGCCGGCCCTCGTAATAGCGGTTCTCCCAAGCTGTCACATTAACAGAATGCGGCGCACACACACACACCTGCTCCCCCTTGGGCACCTCGTTCTTGGCCTGCGGTCGCACGCGGCAGAGGAGGCCGACGGCGAGCTCACGTGACCGTCGGAGTTGGTCCTCGAGGTCCTTGAGGTGTGTGTTGAGGGCGACGTTTTCGTCGACGAGCTGCTTCATACGCTTCTCCATGTGGTTCTGAAAGGGGAAGGGGCGGGAGAAGATCCCAATTATGGTTAGATGGTTTCTTCGCACGGGACAAGAATCCCAATTGTTTGGATTGATCGTCGCACGCACCGAGCAAACAAACAAACAACGACACAAAAACACACACACAAAACAACTACACCCATTCAACAAAACGACGAAGAAGGGCCCCTTCCCGCCGAGCCCACACACACACACGGGCGCGCGCTCACTCGCAAACACAAAAAGCGACACACGTCCCACCCCCCTTCATCCCATTGCGCACGCCCACCTGCTCAGAGTCATTCGGTCCCTCGCACTTCGGCGGCGGAAACTCGCGCTCCCTCAACGACAGCGCCACGACAGAGTACAGTGCCTCGGGCGCCTCAATCCCCTTAAGCGTGAACACGCCGAGGGGCGCAATGCGCACGCGGTCGGTGGGCAGCAAGCTCTCGACGGCCTCCAGCACCGCCTTCGATATCAGCACCTGCCCGCCGTGCGCCGCGCCGCCAATCCGCGCGCTCTTGTTGACCATTGGCCCAAAGTAATCCATGCGGCCGTGCGTGGGGTCGATGACGCACTCGGGCTCGCCCACATGCACACCCATGCGCACGCGAAGGCCTCGCCACACGTAGCGGGAGCCGTCGCTGCGAGTGTCAGGAGCGGCTGTCAGCATGAGAGCACAAGTGCATGTCGGAGTGCACGTGAGAAGTGGGTTAAGTGAGAGAACAGTACGTGCGCGTGGCGTGCAATTAATGCAGATGGGCGCTGCGCTCACGTTGCACTGCCGGGCTCCTTCGATGGGACGCGAGACGAGTGCCAGTTCGAATAAAGCGCCTCTGGCCAATCGAGTTGGAGGAGCGCCTGCGGGAAACAGTGGCGTCACACATATGCAGAGACCAGAGCATTGGCGCAATACTACGGGCACAAATGGCATCTGCATTGGAGTTCGGTTGAGAACGTGACCACGTGTGTCCATGTGCTTCCGCTAGCGCAAACGCACAAGGAAACAGAGCGGCCGCACATCGACGTACCTCCTGCGCCTTGAGGCAAAACTTGACGGCGTTTGCGGGCTTGGCGAATGCGACCATGAAGGCATCGCCCTCCGTCTTGACCTCGTACCCCTTGAACTCGTCAATCAACTCGCGCATCGCGCGGTTGTGCAGGCGGATGGCAAGCGACATCACCTGCGCGTGTGCGTGCGTGCGTGCGTGCGTGCGCGGCGTTAGTGGACGTATTATTACTCGAAAGAGTGACTAAGTGAGAGCCGTATTGCCACAAGAAAGAGTGACTGTAAGTCGCTCCGCGCGAGGCCACCAAAGTAGACCACACACTCATACATAAAACAAGTCTACATGCAACGCCAAACGACATCCGCGCACGCTCAAAACCATCCCTTCACCACGTCAAGTAAGGCAGTCCCAAATGCCCACCTGCGGGAACATCTCCCACTGCTCTGTCGACGCCTCGACGTCCGTGAAGACGAGCGTGACCTGCCCGGTCGGCGCAGGCGTGCACAGCACATTGTCCCGCATGCTGTGCGCAGAAGAACAGGCACAGACTGAGCAACGCGAACGCAAGACACGCTGAAACGTAGTGCGTGCTTGTAAACGTAGATGCGTGCCACATGCACACGGCGTGTTCCATACAGAGCGTGCGCGAGGTACGGTCGTGTCTGAGTACATGTGAATGCGAAATGTAGGGAAAAGCGCACGAAGGGCTGCGTGTGCGCACAACGTCCGGACAGGCACCCGCACCCTTCCTCCCACCCACCGCGTCATTTCCTTGATCGTCTTGTCGCGCAGTGCGAGCGCCTTCATCGTCTCGTCGATTTGCTTCTCAACGGCCGCCTGGCGCTCCTTCGACTGCGCAATTTGCCGGCTCAGCTTGTCCTGGGACGACCGCAGCGACTCGATTTCCGAGCCTGCGCTTGCGCCGAATCGCACCAGGAGCGATAAGCGCATGCAACAAAAAGTAAGTGCGCCGAGAGAACGAGCGCACGAATTTCAAGAGACAAAACACAAATGCATGCACGTGGACGCCACACACACACAAACACACACGCACGCGCGCGCGCGCACACATTGTCAACGCATACGCATAAGCACCGACACAAACACAAACAGCAATCTTTCCGCACGCGCGCGACACACTGCGATCACGTGCCTGCCTGGCCGAGGGCCGACTCCTTGTCGCTGAGCTTGGCCTTGAGCGAGTCAATCTGCGCCAACATAGAGGCCATTTCGTGCGCGTGCCGCCGCTCCAAATCATCGATGCGCTTCGCCCACCCCGCGTCATCGCCGCCGTCTGTTACGCGAGTGACAGAATGAGGCGCAGGGGTGGAGGAGAACGTAGTGTACATGTACGAGACCCGGATGCGAATCCCGCGCCAGTACAGCCGCCTTTCCTCCACGTGGCCAGTTATGGCCAGACACACTTCTAACGTCGGCACCAATAACACTGCACAACACCGCACACAGGGCAACCACGCCCGCGTTTGAACGACAGATGCTTTCTAGCGCACGTTCCACGCACCGTCGTTGCGTGACGAAGGGTCGTCGTCCGGAAGGCGCTCTTCCGCGGGCGATGTGCGACCGGAGGAGCGATTGCTCACTGAACCGCGGCGTTCGACAAGCTACAAGACGCCGACGGAGATGTGAGCGCACGCGTATGGACACACAAAAAAGAGCACATCTGCACTTGACACGCACAAGCACCCACACATATATACACACCCACACACGCGCCCCCAACATACCACAGCGCCAGACGACGGCCGTCGATTGAGCAGACGGCGGGGACCGTGCGCCTCGCCATCCGGGAGGGGTGGAAAGGGTGCAGCATCGGGATCGTTCTTTCGTTGGAAAAAGGGGAACAGGAGGCGCGTCAGTCATTCAGATCTACCAGTCAACACAGTAGCCACAATAGCGACGCACGGGAAGCCCCCCGAGACACAGCCACGTGCGCAAGAGTGGCAAAGTCCCTCCTCGTCTAGGACTTGTCCTTCAATTACGACAACCCACAGTCCGCCGCGAGGGAACACCACTAATCCGTCCAGCGAAACAAAGCACGTTATCCGCAACCCTCCCCCCCGCGCCCGAAATAACACACACACACACACACACACGCCCATCCTCTCTTCGTCGCCCCCTTGAACACCCCACCAGGTTGACAGTGTGAATAGACCCGCGGCGCGGCGCCGGCGCCGGTGACGATGGAATGCTGTCGCCGTTCGAGGCAAAGGGACGCGAGCCCGCAAATGTCGCTGTGTTGACAGAGGTGCACAATTTTACATGAGCACGCTAGATGCTAGCAGACCGAAAGGCAGTCGGTGTTACCTCGCATACAGATAGGCGTCAAGGAGAGACGGGACAAGGCACGCAGACAATATACATGCGCACGCACTAGATGCTAGCAGACCGAAAGGTAAGTCGGTGTTCCCTCGCGAGTGAGATGGGATAAGACAATATACATGAGCGCACGCACTAGATGCTAGCAGACCCAAAGGCAGTGAAAGAGGTGATGGGCCAAAGGTACGCAGACAGAAGCACCCACACTTCTCATTTCCGCCGGCAGAGATGCCACCGAGGGCCGCCATGGGCTTTGAGTTGCGTCGCATGGGGTTGAAGCCAGCCGGGAGAGTGGTCGTGGTGGTGGATGTCCCTGCAATTTTGCGCAACAAACGATAAGCGCACACACGATACACACCTAAGAGAAGAGTACCGAACTTGTGTGAACGGCAACCCTTGCGCTACGCATGCAATGTATGCAACAAGAAAGTGCGGGATGTGCAGCGATGTCGAAGGGCGGTGCGCGCAACGCCCTCGGGACATCAAGGGCGTGCCACGCGCACACTCCAGAGCACACAAAAAAAAGCCTCGATTAGACACCCCCACCACAACATCACACGCACACACACACACACACACACACACACACTATACACGCGCGCACAGCACAACAACTCACCGGGTTCTGCCACCATAAGGGGCTCCCGCGGGTGCGGCGGTGGTCGTGCCATGCCTTCGCACACAGCCGACACTCGGAACTCACACAAAATAACTCAGCGGTCCAAGTTCGCTCAGCGCATGCTTTCAACTATCGCCTCATGGCTGCCATTGCATGCGCCGAGAGGGACGTCTCGGTCGCCCTCACCAACTCAAAGTCGATAGAAAGGGCGCAAATCAGCAAAAAGATGCCGCCCAAAGGTCGCCGTCAAAGCACTGGCTCTCAGTGAGTCCAACGAAGTGCTAGCTGTGCGAGATCAATCGTCAAGGGCACGAACTTGGTACGCGTGAGAGAGAGGCGTTCGCACTTCCGCTACAGCAAAGCTAGGAAAGGATGCACGGCGAGAGAGACGAGTGCTTCGATGTGGGATAAAGTGAGTCTTCGTCCAATGGGGGCACGTGTGACCTCCGATTACTCAATTTGACACGGGTGCCAATTTTTGGGCGATTTCCGTCGCAAGTTCAAATTAATTGGGTGCCGAATCCATGACGACGCGACAATGAAGCCCTAATTTTGGTTGGGAGAACAAATTTCTGGGGGCCATGGGTAACATTAATTGCCTGTTATGGAAATTGTGTCACCTCGAGTATTTTTATGGGAACCATCTCGATCAAGACCCCTAAAAAGGGCTGGGGCAGTCATGTCACGTGATTTGCACGTGCAAATGTTACGCACCAGGTAACAGGTCGTAGAAAGGTGTCTTTGCCATTCTCTCGTGGCTTTGTCACACAACTTTGCGCTTTCCAATCCAAACAACAGAGAATGGGCGAAGTGCCGCCATGCGACGAAGCGCAGGACAGCAACGCACCCGCGTTCTGGATGCGAGAGGCCACCGATCAGGTGCGTAGTGTGCACTGACTCGTTGCAGTCCGGGGCCAAGCAATTGAATTCACCATCCCCCCCCCCCCCCCCCCCCCCCTCTCTTTCGTTCGTGCCAGTGGGACTATCATGACCGTTTTGTGCGTCCGTACGAGTTTGAGGCTGCGGGAAAGAGAATATCACTCCGTCAGCTGCCGATCCATTATGGCTCGACTGTGTGGGACTCGGCCCTCGTGCTGTCGAAGTACATCGACAACGAAAGGTGCGTGCGTGACGAGACATGCCGCAGACAACTGTCTACACGCTACTGTCTCGTTCCCTTCTGCTGGCGTGATGAGACATGCGCGGAGTACCGTTTACGCGAACTGTCTCGCTCCCGCGCCGTGATGCATGCTCTCTGATTCGGTGTCCTTGGAGAAGACTGAGTTGTGTTTATTTGTGCTTCGGCAGAGTATTTCCGAAGGGATATTGGGCGTCACAGGATGTGTTGGAACTTGGGTCCGGGACTGGCCTCGTCGGCATAGTGGCCGCTTTGCTGGGTATGTCCACACACACAAGCACAGACGCACATGCACACACACGCGCACAGACGCACATGGATATGCGCACAGACGCACATGGATATGTCCACACACACACAAGCACAGACGCACATGCACATACACACGCGAATAGACGCACATGGGTATGTCCACACACCCGCGCGCACAGACGCACATGGGTTTGTCCACACACATGCGCGCACAGCACACGTACGCATATACACACACATTACAAAAACACACGAGTCACCAGTTGCTCGCACATTCGCGCACATGTTGGTTGAATCCAACTGCAAACTGTAGCAAACCCCTCTGTCTCGAGAGCAACTGTCTGACGGTCGCTGCAATCCACTGCAACGGCCTGTAGCCGGCAAACCGTCTGTTCTCTCTAACGGTCGCTGCAACCCACCGCAGGCGCCCGCGTGTGCCTGACCGATCAACAACAGCTCTTGCCATTAATTGCCGAGAATGTCAAGAAGAACGTGCTCGCACACTCTTCACGAACGACAGTGTCGCTACTCAAGTGGTGCGTGGGAGTGCGTCGTGCTTGGATGGTTTGCGAACGCGCGCTTTTCTTCCAGCCACGGGCGAAGCACTCAACATCTTTGGTGCTCTTTATGAGTCTGCATGTGGTTACTTCCCCCCCACACAACACACACACTTACACACACACGACACACACACTCACTTACCACGTCATCCTACTCCTCTGATGCGTGTGCCGCAGGGGTGAGAAAATGGACGCCTTTTGCCGCGGACAGTTTGACTGCGTGATCGCTGCCGATGTTCTGTACGCGGGGGAAAGCGTGCCGGCCCTCATCGAGACACTGGTCGCCGTAACACGCGGGTGCGCATCACACACACTGTGGTTTCTTGCTGTCTGTTATAGTTCCGGAGGGGTTGTTACTGTACGGTGTCGCCGTCACACGCTTGTGTTTTCGTCTTCTAAAGTCTGCCATATCAATGTCTCTTCCGCCACATGCAACTGTACACAGCGCCGCATTGCTCTTTCACTCGAATGCCCGTGTGTCTGCACGTGGTGACACTTTGTCTCTCTCGTTCTCTCGCAGCCCGCGACCCTGCGTCGTGTATCTTGCTTACTGCGTTCGCGACATGGACGGCGAGTCGTATTTCTGGTCGGAAGCACCCAAACACTTTGATATTGTGGAGGTGCGTGTGACGCAGACTACCTTGCGGTATGCGGATGTGTGCGTGCCGGCCCGGCCGCCGGCGCCAGTGTGTTCGCGCGTCTGTTTCAATTGTTTTCGTACGTTTGCACGTGTGTGTGCGTGCGTGCGTGTGCGTGTGCGTGTGTGTGCATGCGTGCGCAATTTCAAAGTATGTGATCGCCTCATGCGTCCCGCGATAGGTCCCGACCACCGAGTTGCACGAGACGTACCGACATGCGACAGTCAAGGTCCTCACGTTGCGGCGATCGGGGTCACGTG